>JAJEKV010000809.1:0-87019 GCA_021234155.1 Isoetes taiwanensis
ATGACCAGGCACGAAGCCTTTGAGGACGCCAACGACCATCTTGGCAACTCTTTATGCGATGCGAAGGTTTTAACCTTCTGATTGTCAGCCCAACATGGGAGTACCAAGCACCACATCCGCTCACCGCTTATAAACTCGTCCGGTTGCACGGAGAGTACTACTACATCTCAGACTCTTCAACCCCTAGGCTTGGTCTCTTCCGTTGTGTTTTCGTTTGTAGTTACTGTGCCAAGAGAACTTTAAAAGTTCCCATTGTATCATACCTACTGGCTACCTTTAACCCATGTACCAAAATACTTGTTTTGTAATTACCAATGAAATAAAACATTGTTTTCTCGCTTGTATATTCTTTGATCTCAATTATTTTAAAAGAGGGATTATACATTAGTATAAATTGCTATACATTCATGAATGTTCCTATAGATCTGGGCAAGGTAATGAATGCTTTTGGCAAACACCCTCCAACGCCAAGAGGGCTCACCGGTCAGAATTGATGTTAATGAAAAGGCAACTCTGGCTGAAGTTACAAGCTTATGTGTTGCATACATCAGCCACATACTGTGAGGACGGATCGAATTACCCTCATAATTATTGAGTCTACTCGCGACAAATGTACCATCTCCTCCTCAGAAGCTAGCCTGCACTGCATGAGAGGATCTATGTTGTTGCCATCGGTTCTCTAAGGATAGCGCCGCTTCCTCACATTCAACCACTTCGCTTCTTCGGGTTCCTCGCCATTCGGACAAAGGACTATTCAAGGCGTGAAGGATAAGGAATACCGAAAACTGGGTTGATACAAAATATCACTAGTATATGGAAGAACCGGTTTCGCCTTTGATGGCAAACTGCAGGGAGGCCTAGCGCTAATCTTGGTTGACTTAAATGAAGGAATTCGAAGTCCTATGGAATGATCTGGAGAAGGATACAGGAAGGTCGCCAATTAATTTAACCCACCGGAGTCAGCTCAGATTTGGTGGAAGGTTACGCCAGCTAAAACACCCGGATAGGAGCATGCAAGTTCGTGAAGTTTGCTGGCTTTTTAAATCGCATTACGCGCCTCGCATGCTAATAAATGCCAACAATGATTCGACCTTCTACAGTTGAACAGAAGGGCATGTCCGCAGCCCACACCGACTTTAACACCATGCTGAGGCTGTATGCCAGAATGAATGAGAAAAGAGCAAGAGAGGGCTACATTGAAGGGCTATCTCATCTATTAAACTTAATGGTCAAGGCTATCGACCAAGTCAAGAGCGGTATGGACAAGGCATTAAGCCTTGAGGAGGACACGCCAAGGAGCCAGATCCCCGGACCCGGCCTCTTACTCGCTGCTCAATACGGCCCACACCTTTTACAAACCCCGGCTGCTAAGTCCGGCCCTCAAAGACAATTCCTATGGACGCCAGAGAAGAAAGTTGCTTTAGCAACTTTATAAGCGCACGCCGGTATGTAGGCCCGGCCTCTTACAGCCCATCTCTAAAGAGGCCGTAGAACGCCCGGCCAGATAAGGCATGCTATTGTGTGCATGAGGCCCGACACTTCATGCACTGCCCCAGACGCCACGCAGATCGCTAACCGCCATGGCCGACCGGATTGGGAAGATTTGGAGTCCAATCTTGTCGAAGACTAAGCTCCTCGAAAGTATTCATGGTGCTGCCTCATATTCTCGCTGCTATAGAAACAAAGTAACGCCGAAAAGTCACTCTTCTGCTATTTCTACACAGCCTGGCAGACCGCAGAAGCCCTTCATAATTTTGATGGACACGCGTAGTACACATAATTTTGCTTCTCCTAGAATGGCCTGTGCATCGCAACCGGAAACGTTGAAACTCGGTTCTGCCACCACATTAGCTAGCTGTAAGATCGCATTAACACTCATGGACGCCGATAACCTTTAAAATGCAGTTTTGCCGTGCACCGGGCTTGTTTGGGTGCCGAAGTTAATGGACATTGGCAATATGATCTTATTGTGGAATGGAGTTTTAGCGCTCGCCAAGGCCCACATAGATTGCGAAGCTGAGGTCACCTTCAACGCCGCTTAATGGAGCATCGTAACGATAAAAGGTGATTCATTACACTGGCCATGCCAATGTCAAGAAGCAGCCTAGGAAAAGTTGCGCGCAGGAATGAACTTCTTTGCCTCATTAAACTTGCTTCCATTGAGTCGACTCCAAACAGCTGAAGAAGTAATCGACGCTTTACCATCGGAGATTGCTACTCTTCTTCGAGAATTTAGCGATCTTTTTCCGTGACAGAGATCCACAAGCTTCCTCCTTTTTAGAGGGGTGGAATGTGAGATAACTCCTGAACCGGGTACTAAGCTCACCAAGAAAGCCCTGCATCAATGAGTTCCGAGTTAGCAGAGCTTAAGAAACAAATACAAGAGTTATGAATGTGGGGTTTATTCGCCCGCTGTTTCACCCTTTGGTGTCCTATTCTTTTGTCAAGAAGAAAGATGGCTCCTAAGGATGTGTATTGATTATAGGCAACTCAATAAGCATACCATCAAGAATCGCTATGCCTTTCGTTTTAAGGGCGTGCATGATTTATGGACCGCTTACAAGGAGCAAAATATTTCAAAGATTGATTTGGCGCCCGGTACCAAAATTAATGATTAAGGAACGTAGACGACATCCATAAGTCCGCTGCATCGCATATATGGTATTACGAATTTACCGCCATGCCTTTTGATTGACCAACGCCCGCAACGCTTATAAAGCGCTGATGAATGACATCTTCCGCCAATACTTGATGACTTTGTTGTCATTTTTTTGATGACATTCTCATCTATAGTAAAACCTTTAAAGAACATGAACAACATCTTCGATTAGCTTTGCAAAAAGCTAAAGGCCATCAGGCCTTTGCCAAGTTCTCTAAATGCAAGTTCGCCACTTCGAGGGTAGACTATTTGGGGCATATTATCTCTGCAGAAGGAATTGCTACAGATCCGGGCCTAAGATAGAAGCAAGAAAGGATTGGCCCATTCGTGCCTTAATGTTTTAGGTCCTGAGTTTCTGGGGACTCGCAGATATTATCTGGAATTTGTCAAGGATTTCAGAACAATTGCCTATCTCTTACTAATCTCACAAGGCATGAGAAAGTAAAGGATTGATGGAACATTGGAAAACAAAAGTCCAAGTCGGCCGTAAACTCAAGGATGCTTTAACATCTCGGCATCAAAGCCTTACCTTGCCCCGATCCTAAAAAGGATAAACCTGAGCCACCGATGAAAGTAAGATACCTATGGTGTCTTAATGCAGAGGGGAGAGTTGTTGCTTACTTTATTCAAAGAAGATGAACCATGCAAGAGCGCCGATATCCTACCCATGATCGAGTTGCTAGCGCTGTACACGTCTCCGTGATTTGGAGACACTACCTTCTTGGTAGAAGATTTTCCAGCTGGATACCGATCATCGAGTCTCCGCTTATCTATCCACCCAGCTAAATCTTGAATCTCCGCCAAGATGGATGGAATTCTCGAGGAATATGACTGAGATTGTATACAAGCCAGAAAGCACAATGTGGTTGTGCGGATGCTTTGTCACGCCATCCCTTCATAACCCGCACTCCATTGTAATGCCATTTCCACACTCACCAAAAGTTTGGGAAGCAGATAGAACAAAACTTGGTTACGATCCCTAACTGTAATATTGGGAAAGTTTGGGTAGGGAAGCCCGCATCGATAGAGAACGTGAGACATTCCGCTCATATAAGAAGGAGGGCAATTTATTATATTACAAAGATAAGTTGTGTGTTCCAATGACGGGGTGCGAAGTTTGATTCTCCATGACACAACAACAAATGTTCTCTATAGCAGATTACGCGGTTTTATGAAAACTTACTTTAAGATCCGCCTCCATATTTTTGGCCTTCCATGAAGAAGGATATATTGCCAGGGTACATCAAACAAAGGTCGTGTTTGTCGTAAAGAAACCAAGGCGGAGCAATTAAGAGTTCCCGGGGAATTGCAACCTTTGGATGTGCCAACGCCAAGTGGGAAGTCATAACCATGGATTTCATTGTGGGCTTCCAATGCATTCGCGGGTATGATGCCTTAATGGTCGGGTCACAAATTATCAAAGATGGCTCACCGCCATGTCGCACCACTTGACACCGCCGACACCCCGCTTCTTGCTCTTTTGCAAAGGAAATTTCAAAGTTGCACGATGCCGAGTAATTGCATCGATAGGATCCTAAGTTTGTCGCTGCATTCTCGAGGGATTTCTTCGCCACCATCCGCACTTTCGCCAAGCTTGCCATGCGAGTACGTACCTACCATCCGCATTGCATGGTCAAACGTAACGGTCAATCAGATTATCGGCGATATGCTAAGAAGCTATGTGTGTAGTAAGTAAATACAATGGGCGGATTATATTTACTTAGTGGAATTCGCCTCATTAACAAAGCATAAAGCGGAGTCTTCTAGAATGCCCTTTCATGATAAATTATGGCTACCAATGTCTTACCCGCATTACACATGGCATAATCCCCGCTTCTAAAGTGAGGCCTTCAACAACTCCTTTTAGAAATCGTGCCTGCGGGAAGCAGTTCGGTTACTTAGTGGCGCGACGCAATGTCGAAGAGTCTAGGCTGATAAGCAATCAACCCCCACGAATCTTCCAGGTGGGTGAGTCGGGCTTTGGGCTTAAGATCAGCAAAACAAGCCAAGCTTTAAAATTGGTAACCGTGAAGAAGTTGGCACCCGTGATGGGTCGGACCGCTATGACACGAACGCTGGGAGAACAGCATATCGCTTTGGACTTGCCACCCCCGCTGAAGATACACAAGGTCTTTTCACGGAGTCTTCTTCAAGCAACACACCGGGATCCGCAGGAGGTTTTGGATACCTCTACCTCCTAGAAATGACTCAAGAGTACTGGAAATAGGTGCCCAAAGCTCTTCTTGGATCGAAGCTTACAAAAACGTAACTGTATGACTCAAATGTTTAAATACTTGGTCAAGTGGAAGCACTTACCGCTTGAAGATGCTACCGGGTATCGAAGATAGACCTTGAGAAGCACTATCCGACTTCATGCGGAATCTCAAGGTTGACTATCAACGATGCTATCAACCCCGCCTCCCTGGTGAAGTTTGAAGGCTTGATTGTCCGAGAATCATGTTTTAGAGGGGTAGACGATCGTGATATGTTAGTAATAACCCATGATGAGATCACCTGTTCTCTAGGACGGTGTATTGTTGATGTTGACATGACCGCGATTGCTAAGAAAGCATCTAGTAGATAGGACTGCTCATTCCTATATACGAACTGAATCCATTCCTCATGCTACAATGAATTGCAAAGCCGCATTAATATGATAGATTCCTTCTAGATACTTTTTCTTTTATTTGTAGGGGGTGGTCCCTTCAACCACAACTTAATCATATTATTAACCTATGGGTATATGGTTGTGTGTAAAGCCAATGAACAAGTCACACCGCCTTGTATAGAGGGTTGCCGATGACCCAACTTGTCCCGCATTGGTTTTGTCTACATGTATGAATTTTGTTGTCTTAATATTTTAAATCGACCTGGTCCTAAAACTACTTTGCTCATAAGTTTATATCGAAGCCGCAGCCTTGTATTTTTTGATATTTTAACTTATATGTATTACTATCCAAATTACTATAATCTCAACGATTAATGTTATATTCTTAACTACATTCGCTAATCTGCTGCTTTACGATATGTATTCAATTAATTAATCCTAATGCCGAGACAAAGATTATTTTTAAGGGGAGAATGTGACGCTCCACGATTTATACTTCCACTATAATGGACACGCATAAATACAAGCACGCCAATCCCTAAAGGTAACGCTACCATGGGGTATGTATAAGGGATTAAATTAGCTATGCTAATTTTAACACATTAATAATAAAAACCTATAACCTAGGGAAATTAGGATAATTACTAATTGGGAAGGCTGTTTCACCCTAATTCCCAATCGATTCAGCAAAGATGGGGTTGCCAAGTTTGGATGCCAACTTGACCTCTATCCCGGATTGACCCCCCAAGATCTATCACCAAGGAAGGCCAGAGCTGAGCCATCAACCACCCGGCAGAGAACCACCATACTGGCCGCCCCTCGGTGGAAGCCACCACTACCTGAATCTTCAACTCCAGAGATGGAGGTTTCCATGGGAATCCAGTCCAGCCGTAATTCGGTAGGTAGGTGGCTATGTGAATTTAGCTAGGCACTTGGTTGTGTCCGCTCTCTCTCGTTTCTTTGTAAATCAATCATAGAAACTAACCCCTTGATTGTACAAAACAAGTTCTCTTTATATTCACTCGTTCTTACTCCCGAAGGATGGATTGTTAGCTCTTTGTTTAATTTGGACTCTGAAACGGGGGGATTATGGGGGTAGAGGCCTCCCAACCGCAGGGATATGGGTAGTATGCTCCTAGATAGCTCTCAAAGTCCCATTATATGCTCGGTGGCACAAGAACCCACCGGGTCCTAGATGCTATGGTCACCAAGCACTGTGACAAGGAACACAAGGCAGACATGAGGGGTGGGGTCTTGCACGAGCATACAAGGCTCCTGAGACTCCTACAGTGGGCTAGGCCTGATAGCCGGTCACGTAGAGGGCCGGGTATGGGTCTGACACTCCCTGGGTGTAGAGGTGTGATCCGTATGGAGCACCTTGCACTTTGAGTAGATTTAGGGTGAGTAAGTCGGTACGGATGGGGGTCGCGATGCGCAAGACGTATTCTCTAGCTCACCCATGGAACCATCGGTGGATTCTCGAAGGGGACGCTCCCTCCAAGTTCATTCCTGACCAGCGCCATGAACCCGAGTAGGCTCGAGGGTGATGCCCGAAGTTTGCGTTTCCCAAGGCTATAGCAAAGCCATAGCGCGGAATTGACCCATCCGCAGTGTGCAATGTGAGGGCGGATGGAGGGACAACCCTAGCCAATGTTCTATGCCAGCTAACGCCATGCCAAGACTTGGCCCCCGATTGATCTCTGAGGCCCTACTGTCATCCCCCACCTGAGTCCGAGCCGGGTAGAACCCGGGTTTGGGTGTTTTCTAGGGATCGATGCATATTCTATGCCGCTGGTATTTTGATGGGATGCCACCCTTCGGTGGTTATTTATGTATATTCGCTGTGTGCAAACCCTGTATTCATGCCCGCCGAGGGAGTCCCATTGAAGGCGTAATAATGACCCTTTCGGTCTTCTTCTTCGGCCTCATTTCATAGATGGCCCGGGGCCAGAGGGAGGGCCCCGCCATGGTGAGATGATTGCCATGGGAGGAACCTCCTGCATGTATACGCCCCAGGGTCAGATATATTCTCGGGAGCGCCACACCGCCTAGTCGACTTCTCCTTCCCACCACATCTCGGGGCGCGTAACCGCGACATGGACTTCAACGAGGGGGAGAACCAGTGGATCGTATTTAGTTGATTGAATAGCCTAAACCTTATTCCAGCCTCTCAAACCAAAGAGGGTTTAGCCTATTAAATCACCCCTATTAGCCAAGTTGATCCCAGATTGACTCTAACTAAGGAACCCAACTCTATGAGATAGATTAGTTCTTATTATATTATTATGTTGATATGATGGATCGGATGGATTTCAGGAACTCATTGTATTGGGAAGGGGTAGAGACTTAAAGCTTAGTAGATGATGCTCCTAGTTAGTCCCTCTTTAGTGCATTACTAGAATTCGCCTACCAGGTAATGTGAGCCCACCTGTTGTGGGTGAAGGCCGGACCGGGCTTAGAATGAGGTTCGTGTTCGACCCCCCATCCATCCCTCGGGTGTAAGGCCCACCGGGATCGAGTGACTCAGGTCTACTGGCTTACCACCGTGCGTGGGTAAGGCATGGGCCTCGACAATGGGTGGTGTTCACCTTCCGCTAAGTTAAGTCGGTCAGGGCAAAGGGCCCCTCTAGTCACCTTTGGGTCAAGATAGATCTCTCGAGGGAGCCATTCCCCGCCCATCTGAATCGGGAGATGTAACCCAGAATAGCCCCTTTGGCTATGCACCCCAAGGCCAGGTCCCAACACTTTTCAACCTAACTCGCGGTGTGCAATGTGAGGGGCGGATGGATGGGACAACCCTTAGCCATGTTTCTTATGCCGTAGCCCAACCCATTGTCATGATTCTCCTCAGAGATCACTCCGAGACCCAAGCTAGTCGGCCACCCCATGGAGTCCGGAGCCCTGGGTAGGAACTTCTTTGCATTGATCTTTGTCTATGCAGATGTTGATGTGCCACCCTTCGAGGTGGATATATGATGTTGTGTTATCGACGAAAGTATGTTTACGCCCGGCAGCCTAGGGTAGGCCCGAGGGGAGACGGGCAAAATGACCCCTTCACTTTCCACCGCGGGACTCTAGATGGTCACAGTGATATGTGGAGGGCCCTGTATCAGTATGGAGCTGGTGCGGGGGATGAACTCCTATTTGTATACGGTGCGGGCATCGATATGAGTAGGAGACGCCACATAAATTATCGAAAAAAATGTCATGATAGAATAGTGTTTCTCATGCTAGGATGTACCCTGGTGTAGATTGGGAGCTGTATTGTTTCTATCTCATGCTAGGTAATCCCCCAATATGCATCCCGGTTCGCTCAGGGATGCTTTGATAAGCAATTTAGGTGATGCCGTATGGCCTTGATTTGTGAACTCTATGGCATGTTTTTCTCCGTAAGTTTCTTTTCCCCCTTTTTTCTTTCAAGAAGCTCATGGATAAGTAATCGTAAAACGAGATGGTAAAGATAACTTCCATACCTTGATTTGTCCTCTCGATTGCCGAGATCCATTCTTTATAGTATACTGTGGCTTTTATTATGATTCACGCATTTATTTGTTTTCCATCTATGGTTTCGATGTATCATTCTGACGGTTTTTTCACGCTTTGCATGGCTTTTACTCTTTGCAGATCAATCCATGTAATCGGGAAGAGCTTAAATGCCTCTAAGGTAACGCGATATTTCCTTCCCATGGTACTTTTTTGAAGGTTTCTTTGACTTTTAAAAGTCCCTTTAGGTTTTTTTTCATCTTGAATTGCTTTGTGAGCAGCCTTTGATTACTATAACAACTTGGAAGAGGTTTGCTTGAGCCCTTATTGAACACTTTATATAAAGATCTATCAAAAGGATAAGTACCCATTTCAAGCATCGCATCCTCATGCTTTTGTTTTGTGCTTTCTACTATTTTGCCACTATGAGACCGATTTGCGTCATGTGCTTTATCCCTTATATGGGTCCAAGTCATCACATCAAAGGCTGCTTTTGATTTGTATTATTTTGAACGCCAAAAGTTTGTCATAATACATGTTCCAAAGATGGCAACAAATGGCGTGTACATAGAGAGCATAGTGTTAGTGTTAAGCCATGTGCATGTCTTTTCAATGATACAGTCAATGCACGTATTAGGTTTGGTGTTAGTCCATGAAAGTCACATGATGGGACACTTGAACAGCCTCGAGTGTTTGAAATTGACATCCCGAATTTGGATTGTGTAGGAACTTGGTCATTCAAACAATGCATTATGCAATTGCTTGGTTGTGCTTTTTGTCTCTTGATATCATGCATTTCTATGGTCTATAATATTTTTAGAGGATCCATCTGCATCTAGAGTTGAAAAATGGAATGTGCATTGCCTATATTTATTTAACAATGTTTGTCTGCTTCATCCATTAGCAGTTGCTTGACCGACATTGAAACCAAAGATGAAATAATAGACACTTGTGTAGGAGAGTAGCCATATTGTCAGAGGTATGCCATAAGGTATGGCATCAAAAAGTTACTGGACTTGATTGGCTTGCGAGAAGATATGCCATCAAAAAACAAGAATGTCTTCGAATGTGTCATGCTGCATCTAGAAGTTAACAAAGAATTTCATGACTTTTCCTGGCTGCTATAACGAAGGGGATTATTTATGTGATTATTAGGTAGGTGGTATTTCTACATACTAGACTGAGATGTGTATCAAGCTGTAAAAGTGACCTCACGAACCTAACATATCTTGGTTGGTTGCTTTGCAACTTGCATTCAGCTCTGAGATATATAATGCAGTGAAGTGCTAAATCCTTCTGAAAGAATGTAATATTGGGCTTTGAGATCTTTGGAATGAGAGGGTGCCATCGGACAAACTAAGGGATATGGTCTCCTTCAATAAGATGTATTTGCAGACATGTGCGTAGCTGCAACTATACACGTTTCTTCCAATACACATTTCTTGGGCTGGAGTGGTGCCATGGCAGCTCATGTGGAAAGGCCTACTTCTGTTAGCCATGATTGGATCATTATTTCTTATGGGGATCACGGCGATCCAGTGAGTCGACAAGAAATTTCAAAGTTTCATGATTTAGATCCGCTTTTCTTCGCGAGAAGCTTTTATTGTTAGAAAGACATTTAATGGTACATTCTCGGGTGCTAGCTTCATGATCACTAGCATGGCTTTCATCTGCTAGATTACGCCACCATAGGCAAATCCAGATGAAGAGCATTGTTTCGGGATAAAAAGATACATTGCTAAAAGTACCTAAGGTGCACCTATTTTATCCCGTAGAGATTAAAATGTTTTGCAAGTAGCGTTAGTCCTCATCATGTTGTCCTTTTCTTTGAAGGTCCAGTGTGTCCATAGAGACCACTTCAATTTAACATTTGAAGCGTAATCAGATAATCGGGATGTTTTACCTATAAGAGCTTCATTGTTAAGCAATACCGGGAATGTTTTGCGTGTATGTGGGCCCTCATCACATTGTCCTTTTCTTTGAAGGTACTTCTGTTTTGTCCGTTTAGAACATATTATTATTTGTATGACTTTGAGCAAAAATCGTGCTCAGAATCTTAAAAGGTTTTTTTTTCTCCATCATAGGTACATATTCTGCAGAGTTTTTTTAGTCTGCTTCATCATCATGCGCATTTTGCAGAATACAGAGTTCTTACTATATTTTTGAAGCCCTTCTGCCTCCAAGTGATTAATCCTACTTTATTTGTCGTTAGGATTTAGGCTCTAGATTTAGGAACAAAGTGCAGCAATATTTAGCATTGCATTTTGTTTAATTGTTACTGTACCTTTAAGATCATCTTTCACTTATATTTGGCTCTATTTATGGGTAATCTTGGAGGTAAAACTATTTTTTTTGTGTAATTTGTAAAAACCTTAAAAGCCAGCCTCTAAGAAAATGCATCTTCCAAGCAGAGTAAGCTTGAAGAAAATAAATTCAATATTTATAGAATTCCAAAGGATTGCCATTTCGTTTTGGACCAGGTTCATGAGATCGATTGCACAAGAGTGACATGGTTTTTCTACTGATTGTTTCAGCCTAGAAATATAGATCCTGTATCGAAGTTTTTCTCTATTTGCACTTGGAATTTGGGGCCATGGCCAAATTTTAAGCATGCACTTGGAATTAGTTGTCTAGAAATGACTTAATAGTGTACATTGTTAATATTTTCTTTTTTATATTTAGGCATGGGAACGTTTTTAAGACTGCTGATCTTTGGCTTATAGAACCCAAACCAAACAAGCATAACTGTGGCTGCATTTGCCAATAGAAATGATGAGATCTTCAAGGACTCTGATGCTTCAGGCATTGTTACACCATTGTATCATTGTACTACTTGCAAGAAATGTGATCAGGTCTTTGAATCTGACATGGTGCATCTAGCAGCCAACCAAAGCACTACCCTAGCATATCTCTGCACCATGGTTTGAACATAGAAGGTTAGGGCTTATAACATGGATGAGCTTTTCGACTCTTTATGTGTTGTAAGCATGCATTGATTAAATCTTTTTATGTAGATGGTGTATTGGCTAGAAGTCCTGTATGCAAGTATGGCTGCAAGGTCATATTTTGATCAATTTTTTCCATATTGTGGGTTTGCCACATGCCAAGTCTTTGATTGGCTGCAAGATTACGATTTGATCAAAGTTTTTTGCATTGTGGATTTTGCCATATGTGAAGTCTCTTCGGAATGCGACTATTGGTTTAACATTCTCATACAACCTTTTGATTGCAAGTGAGGGCACTCAATACCTATGCATTACACAACAACAGAATCTTTATCTGTATGGTAGATAAAATTTTGTGCTTTTATAAGAGCGTCGCTTCTCATAGGCTTTGTTAGCGCAATGCATTGAGGTGATCTATAATCTTGATGTTTGCCTCTTCCACTCTTCAAAGGGGTCGATCAACTAAGAGAGCAAATACATTTCTTTTTTACGGTAAATCCTCAGATTACAAATAGAAGTATGATGACTCTGTGGCATTTGTAGCCCAATTTTTAGGCACATCTATGTTCAACCAGTACAACATTGTTTTGAAAATAAGCCTTCGCCAGCTCTGGAATTTCAATTGCGTATTTGTGCCCGCTGTAATAACAGATGTCACAAGGCAGCTATTTCCTTTATCATGTGCGCTGTGAAAAATCTTCATGGAGCCATCTTTAAATCATTTGAAGGGTATGGGTATTGTATGGGTATTGTATAAATTCATAGTCCATCAGTTGAGCATACAAAAGAAATGAGTTCACATCTTTTTCCTCTAATTGCTTAGAGGTGTTCCAGGCAAAGCAGAGACGAGCTGGGAACGGTTATTGAGATACTGAGAATGGATCCTATTATTGTTTTTCTTATGAAGATTTTAGTGAGATCGTACAGTATATCAAGCCATAAAAAGACACAAGTTGCCCGGAACAAATTGAATGCAATTATATTATATGAACTTCTTAAGGATTTGTAAAACAAGGTATTGAGATAGGCTTATTTGAAGGGAGAATGTCTAGGTTCAACTAAACCATAAAGCAATATTCTGAGCTTATGATGGGATGAATGCTATCTTCAAAAAATATAGTGAATGATTTTTTTTGTCCTAATGTAATCACAGTCACATGTTTGAGTTTCGATCTTTTTCTCGGATATGCTATGCAAATCAATAGCTATTTGTGCTTCAAGGCTGCGATTATTATTTCATCCACTAAAGGAGGTAAATTGATTTGGGATGCAAGAAACAAGACTTTGTTGCTTCGTGAATCAAAATAATCTCTTTCATACACAATTGATGATGGCATTTCCTCTTTCATTAATGATGAAGGTTGAACTCAGTTGTATCTATGAGACATAAAATAGTGCATTCAAATCAAATAATTGGCTCCTAGGAGTTATTTTGCGTTATTAAAATTATTGTAAAGGAAGAGACTATATAAAAAAAAAAAGGAATCTAATTTGATCACTAGATGGGATACAATTATAACCGTTTTTTCAAATCCCATATAATATAAAAATTTGAGAATATGGAAGTATCAAATATAAATGTATAAGGTTAGTAACATGACACACGAACACACACACGAGTTCATTCTTAGGAATGAAGTTACAAAAGCATAAAGTTAGGGGGGGAGGAAATTTCCATGTATTATCTAGATTAAAACCTATAATGTCCTCCCCCCCTTCCCCCCTCAAACTTAATGTGGGAGACGGCAATTTTGCCTGGTTGGGATCTAGCTCGCTCTAACGGGCTTGCCATGCCCTTATCATTGCCTCCTCTCCCTAACCTAAGATCAAAGAAAACATTGTCATTACATATAATGAGCCACAAAGTTTCCTTATATACAAGTCACTCAATATCCTATCTATGTTTGTATTTTTATAACGTGAATGTCTTTCTTTATTTTTATGCTAACATGATTAAGGCTTGCAAGACAAAAAATACCTATTCCAACACCATATATACATAGAAAAGGTACCTACACATTTGATGATCCTATATTATTATTTATATTCAAGTTACCTGATCCAATATAAGATAACCAAAATCAAGTCCAAAATACCAATACACAATATATATATTGAATTCTATGTCAATGAATCTCAACAAGTTCTAGACTACTTTTGCCCCATCCAGGCCACATTGTCTATTCTAGCTAGCGATGAAACAAACACCTCTTTTAATTGTCACTAAGCCCGGCAACGCCGGGCACCATAACTAGTATAAGTTAAGTTAAGGTTACAAAATTACTTTTTATAGGGAAGTGTAACCCCTGTTTATCGTGTATATAAGTAGAAGATAAAGCCCAGATTTAGATATGAAGAACAGTTTTTTATGATAACATCAACATTCTAGAAATAGGACTTGAGATTGGAATTAGCAGATTTGCGCCCTCGACCCCTGACCATAGCCGATAGTGTGCAGAAAGCGCATAAGCATGCCTCAGCTTTTGCCATGTTGAACCAATCACGCTTATCCTTCGGGCAAGACAAAGATGGCCCTGCCTAGCATC
This sequence comes from Isoetes taiwanensis, assembly GCA_021234155.1. Taxonomy (NCBI): domain Eukaryota; kingdom Viridiplantae; phylum Streptophyta; class Lycopodiopsida; order Isoetales; family Isoetaceae; genus Isoetes; species Isoetes taiwanensis. The sequence continues at coordinate 14,242 of JAJEKV010000809.1, forward strand.
GGGTTTTGATCACAAAGAATACCCAAAGCCCAGACGGGTATTCATGACCCTCGATTTCTGGGGGTCCAAAAACTTTGATCCACTGTTCATTTGTTCTCGGATCGATCCTTTTCCACTTGAGTTTCCGTACCAGCATGAAGATAATTCCTGAAAAGCAACCAGAAGAATATGAGAAGAGTATGAGAAAATCAAGAATACTTAACCTGCAGCTGTAACCTATTTGATATCATATTCTATCTGCTTAATGACAGGCTTCGGATGAGTGATGTCACAATTAAAGATAAAATTATTTCTTCCTTTCCAAATTCTCCAAAGAATAATATAAATCCTCCAAATCCGCATAAAAAAAAAGTCGATGGAACTGATAGAATTGAGATCGACCCCCATAAAGCCTGAGGCTAGCTCAAGAATCCACTCCGACCAGATGCACTCCCTGAATAAATGATCCATATCCTCCCTATGAGCCAAACATCTGGGACATACATCAGAATCTGCCATATGCAATTTGAATCTCTTCTTGTTAGTAGCAAGAGCCTTGTGCCACAGCTGCCAAATGAAAGACTTAACCTTAGGGGGGATAGGACTGGACCACATAAATTTAAGATTCCTGATGCATCTTTCATCCCCAGTCTGCCACTTGCTGTGCATTGTGATGCCCTGGTCTTTCATGAGATATCTATAAGCTGCTCTGACTGTAAACCCGACTATCCCATTGTGATTCCAGTTAATTTCTCCATCCGCCCACTTCCCTTGGGTCAGCATGGTACAAATATTATTGTACAAAGCTTCACAATTTTCATTTTCTCCTGAGACTTTCGATTCCCCTGCTCATTAAACATGTCCCTGATGAGATGGATGCCCTTAGTATCCCATAATTTAGCTTGCTGGAAAGTGGCAGGCAAGGCATAAGGAAGGATTATTGGTGAGAAGAGCTGGATTCCAAAATATGGACAGATCAAGAGATAACCCTTCCTTCCAAGTGTACATCCCCTTGACCAGATTCCAGGCTCTAATCCACTTTTTGATGAGACCCGGTATGGAATTTGGGACAGTAAAGGGGAAGTAGATAGCATGAGGGAGGCTCATCTTCACATTCCTCCATCCATAAGGGTGACACTTGGTTAAATAGTGTCTGATAATAATAGAGATAGGGTGATTAATCATGTCATGAGCAGCTTTGAAGAAATATTTAGCAGCCAAAGCCACCCCCTGCTTCTCGATGTTGATGACTCCCAACCCACCTAACTTCTTATTCTTGCAACACTCCTTCATGGAGACCGGAGTCCAGCACCTCTTATTCTGTCCACAAGATATAAATCTACCTATAATGCTCTGGAGCTTGGAGGAAACCTTCTTATGCGCCAGAATAACAGAGGATTGGTAAACATGGGATGAGGAGATAACAAAATTAGCAATTATGGCCCTGCCCTGTTTAGAAATGTACTTAGAATTTAGACTGTCCACCTTTCTCTGAAACTTCTCAATGATGTCTGCCCATATATCAGAGGGGCTGCCCTTTAAGGCCATGGGGACACCTAAAATTTTGGAGGAGGTGGTTGGTAAAATATACTTACAGCCCATGAGAGCAGTCGTTTGCTCTCCTTTTACTTGGTCTTTGGCTACAATTTTAGATTTCAAAAGGTTGATCTTACAGCCCGAAGCCTCACCAAAGTCTTCCAAAATGGCCTGAGTAGCAGGAACGTGTCATCTGCAAAATGCCCATTCAAGATCTGATTCAAGCCCCCATTACCTGGTAGGGAGAGACCTTGAATCAAATTAGTACTCTTGGCTTCCTCCAATTTGCTGTGGAGGGCCTCCATGACAATAAGAAAAAGGAATGGGGCCAATGGACAACCTTGCTTGACTCCCCTCAGCAGGGGAAAGAATGGACCACATTCCCCATTGATTAAAACAGAAGATCTAGAATTAGAAAGAATTGCTTTAAATAACAGAATTACCTCATTGGAGAACCCCAGGGCTTTACAACATTTGAAGAGAAATATCCAGCTAACAGAGTCAAACGCTTTAGTGATGTAAAGCTTAATAAGAGCAATATCCTGATTTGTGTCCTTGGCCCAATTCAGCCCAAGAATCGCTGTAACCACGTTATCTAGGATGAATCTATCTTTCAGATAGGCTGCCTGGGAGGTACTAATAATCTTTTCCAACACCAACTTCAATATCTTAGCAATAGCACCAGAGATTAGCTTGTACACTACATTGGAAAGGGAGATGAGCCTATAATCCGAGAAGGTAACAGGGGCCTCAATTTTAGGAATGAGAGTGATCAGGCTAGTGTTGATCCTTGCATCCATACATTTAAGGTTCCTAAACTCATTGGCCAAGCTCACAATACTGTCTCCAAGAATAGGCCAAGCTTTTATATAAAACTCCACTGGAAGTCCGTCTGGGCCCGGGCTTTTGCCCCTTTCCATATCTTTTGCAATACTAAACAGTTCAACAGCAGAGAAGGGCTTTTCAATATTAGAATTATCCTCGGGGGATACCTTGGCTTGAAGATTGATGAACCTGTCCATAACTTGTATTTGGCTGTCCTGATTAGTACCCATGATATTTTTAAAATGATTTGCGGCAGCCACCTTTATCGTGTCCTCATCCGAGATATCCTCGTTCCCGACCTTGATCTCAAAAATATGGTTTCTCTTTACTCTACCCTTTGCTTTGACAAAGAAGAACTTAGAGCTACACCTCTCATCATGTTTAATTTCCCTGATTTTAGCTTTAAGTCTCCACCCCTCTGCGATTCTAATTTCCTCTCTTTCAATTTCTGCACAAATCCCATCTTTATCCTCCTCAAGGGCATTAATAAGCCTGTTTCTCAATTCTTGGAGATGAGCTATTTTTTGAATGTGCGCTGATTTCCCCCATTCTTTGAGTCAATTTTTGATGGCCTTGGACAACTGAATCCACCAATGCATCCACCCTATGCTGCCAATGGGTTTAGAATGATTGTCCAGAACCTGCTGAAGTCTATCAATAAACTCCTCATGCTCAAGGAGGCTAGTATTTAGCTTGAAGTAGGTCTTCCTCCTTCTAAGATCATTGGTGGCCAAGATTCTTATATGCTGAGGAAAATGATCCGAGAGGGTATATCCTTCCAAATTGTTCACCCTGTTACTATGATTCCACAGGTTCTCGGATAAGTAATACCTGTCATGGAGACATAACGTGGGATCCACCCTTTTATCAGTCCAGCTGTAGGAGTTAGCTTTGGTCCTGGCCATAGCTAGATTGTGCCCTCGGATTAGGTCTGACCATGCTGCCTTCTCCTGCTTTCCCAGAGGCCTAAAGTTTTTGTTCTTCATAAAACTGTTAGTTACCATGTTTAAATCACCCCCAAGGATACACTCGTCAAATTCTAAGTTGTCCAAACTATTCTTGACCTTTTTCCATATATCCACTCTATCCCCTGGATTATTATAAGCATAAATATTAACTAAAGCAAGCCTAGTCTTAAAACAGGTGCATAAGAGAATCTGCCATATACCATCTTTCCCATTGATCATATAGGTGTTAGACAGGTTTAAATTATTGTTCCAAGCAATAGCAATTCCTGCAGAGGAAACATTAGCAGGGATAGACCACACCTTGAAATTAGGAGGAAGAGTTCTACTTAAGATAATCTCATGATCATCATCATGAATCTTATGTTCTTGGATGAACAGAATATCAGGGATAAGGGAAGAAAGACATACCTTTAATCTGTCCCTTTTCATGCTATTATTGAGGCCCTGAAGGTTCCAGGTAATGCAATCTATATTTCTATCCATTAAGATTTATACTTACCAACCTCATTTCGAGCCTGGATGGTCTGCTTTCTCGGGCTAATTCTACATGGGCCAGTATAAAACTTCTTTTTTCCCCTACCTTTTCTTTTGTCAACAATTTTCCAGCCTTTGTCTTCAGTGTCCAGAATTCCCTCAATTTTCTCCATCAGGTCCACTTCTTGCTTTTGAATCAAGATATCTGGGAGGTCCGGCACCGAAAAGAGGAAGTCCCCTGTATCAATTCTTACCGACATATTAATGTTTTTTAAAATGAAGACCATGTTATCCTTAATTTCCACATTTGGGGTGTCCAGGCTTTCCTTGTGATCTTGACACATTACATTGGAAACCTTCGTTATGTTTCCCAGAATCCTCTGATCAAGAACAGGCTCATTAGAGTCCTTAACCTCCTCCTTCTCCTTCATCTCCTTAGGTATCCAAACCTGCTTGAATTTCTGGGGGGGGGAGCACTATTAGCCTCCAGCTCGGGGACCGGCCACTTGGAATAATTAACAGTGATTTCCATAAATTCATTAGCTTTGACCCTTGTTTTGATCTTTTTCCTCCACTCCGAGTTGATTTTCTTGGAGATACACACAGAGGAAAAATTAGTTTGCGGGATATTTATATCAATAACCTCCCCCAGATCTTCAGAAAGAGTCATTAAGTGGGTGCAGGTCCAAAAAGCTGGAGGGAGATTGGGAAAATTAATCCATGTAGAAGTTCTAATCTCCCTCCCGGAACCCGGAATGAAATCTGGGCTCCATTTCATCATATAAAAAGGGGAGTTGGCTATGGAGTCCAATTTTCTTTTTAGAATGTAATCAACACAAACCTCATCCCTGCACACGATCTGGAAGGTTTTACTATCTAGCTTAAGGATCGACATAATAGGGATGTGCTGGGATTTGGTAATCCAAGTCTTAATGTCCCCCTGAGCAGGGCAATTACGCGGGAAATGAATCAAGAGACCTTTCTTGGAGAAAATGTCAGTGGCCGACGAGTCAGGCACGCCAAACAAATCAATGAAATCACCATTCCTAACCTTCTCCCTCCCAGAGTTAGTATGAATAGCCGACTTCTCCCCTAAAAGAATATTTTTATAGGATGGAGGAGAAATCAAACCTTTCGCTTTGTCGTTCTTTCCTATTACCAGGATGGAGTTGGTAATCTTGTTTTCCCCTATCTTTGTTTTCGTCAGGTTCAGGTTGGAAAGCTTGATCTCTTCACAATTGCCGCAGTCACAGGAGTTAACCTCCACTGGATTGAAGAACCCATTTGAATCCTTGATCTCACAAGTTTTGGCCTGCTTCTTCCTTCTAAGCTGATAAACCTCCAAGGAGGTGGAGATCCCTTCTATAGACTGGTCCATGGCCAACCCTGATTTGAAAGATTTCCGTTGTCTTTCTATAACATGATCCTCCGCCTCTTCCCACCTCTTGATCAGCCTGATGCTCGCCTTGGAGCTATCCTTCAACCCATCCCAAACAATTATAAGATTTTTCACCTTCGAAAGCAGTTCATCCATGAAGGTTCTAAAGATGCTGTTTTTCAGGCTACAGCAATCCGTTTCAGTGTGGCCCTGCTTTATCATGATAAGCTTATAGAGAGTGTTGTCCATTTCTTGCACAAAACTGAACGTGTTCCAGACCCAGTCTCTATCATTTGCCCTTCCGTCCATATAGTCTTTATCAATCGCCTTCAGTTTCTCCTTGCAAGCCACAATCCCTATTTCCTCGTTAATTCCCATGCAGAAAGCCGCTGCCCTTTGCTGATCCCTGATAATCTCAAGGCCCGTATATATTTCTTTAAGCACACTCCATGCCTTATCCCGCCTATCCTCCAGCCAAAATATCTGCGTCCATTCTTCATCCTCTATACTCCACTGCTGTTTGGAGCTTCCAGCCTTTGTTTTCATGCTTGCCATCGAACATGACAAGGTCTACCGGCACAATCCGCTATCACAGAACAGAGGGGAACCGTTACCAGAAAGCAGACTGTATCTTCGACTTCCTTTCCCCAATTTTCCCAATTCAGAGCTAACTACACTTGATGCCTTTTCACATCCCCCGAGAAAAATCTCCAGATTTGACATAGAAGCTGACACACCGTACAATCGAAAAGCCCAGAAAAACTGATCCTAGAAGACCCTACTTGACAGGCCCCAAAATCTGACACAGGGCCCAAGACAAATCTAAACTAATTAGAAACTAGGTATCTCCACACCACCACATCTAAATCTCGGATGTGTTGTGATGGCTGGAGGTCGAAGAAAGCAGCCCAATGATAAACTGGCTCCACCCCAAATTCCAAGGGAGCACTCATCATAAACAAATTTCTCTCATATCTATTTCCAAGGCCCAAATAAGGCTGGGAATTGTGGGCTGCCACTCTTAAAGACCCAGATCTGTCGAAGCAAAGAATGCATAAGAAGAAGGAGTTAAGCCCGAATCTGCAAAAGCCTATCCTAGAATTCGAATCTACTGCTACCCTAATCAAATTTTCAATGACTAGTATTGAATCTTGAAATTCCTCTGGGATATGTGCAATTCCCAGCCCCTGGAGAACAGCTTCTAGCAAAGCCTCATCCATCGGGGCTGGGGAGTTCTCCCAGTAGCGAGGAAGTTCTTAGGCGCTGGCGCTCAACGTTCATTTTTTCAAGGTCGAATTCCCTAAAAAAAAATTCCCTAAAGAAAGAGTATCATCAATAGATTAAAACACAACATGCTTAACAAGTTATTTTTAAACCTTCACATTGAACTTTAAAAACAACATACACCATACAACATACATGAGGATGGTCCTTGTCATGGCCTGATGCATTTCTGCCGACCTTTAAATGAATATGCTAATAGAAAACATACAGAATGCACAAATCAATGGATCAATGTATGAACATACACCCAGTTAAAGCGAGCCAAAGACTTTCTGTGGCCTAAAGAGCTGACACAAATTATTCTTTCTTTTATCTGGTAAAGTAAGTCCATTCTTTATCTTAGTCAGTAAAAAATTAGTCAGTATTCTGCTCATTCCCTAACTTGAAGTTGTGCGTTAATGCAAAATCTCTGGAAGATGTCAAATGTGTCCATGCCCACATGATTGGAAGTGGGTATGCTGCAAACAAGTTTATGGGCAGAAATGTAAGGAGAGTGTGGAAGCTTAGAATTGGCATGGTGGGTTCTTGAGACAATGGATAACAAAAACATTTTATGATGGACCAGGTAAATTGCATACATAGATAGTTTGTAGAAATCCCCCTGTGTAATCTGGTTTCATGGAATTCTATTATTGCAGTATATGGCCAAAATGTTTTCGATCAGGAGGCTTTTTAGCTTTTTCATTAAATGCAAATCGATGGTATGATGCCCAACTATATTTCTTTAGTATCATTCTTTAGTTCTATCTATCTATCTTCATCCATTTATTTCTCTCCCACCCTTTGCTCCAAGCCTGCCTTACTGCTAGTTAAGTTTTTTTAGATAAACTAAATATCATGTATGCATGACCATGAAAATAAATATCATGTATGTTTGGATTCTAAGAAAGAAAGATAGTCCACGTGATCTTTATTTGAATGAGATTCCATAGGATAGTGGTTCTCCTGCACACTACATTTGTATCGATAAATCTTTCATCAATGATGTATTAGGTTCACTTGCTAGGACATTCGCAGATGTGTGTGATATATTTAATGCTATGAAGTCGCTCCATTTGCATATGCTTTGAAGGATGTGATTAGACTCAGAGTATAAAGAGTGGCTGAAATTTTTCAAATGGCGATGTTTTAGACCTTTAGTCAAATTCCATGGCTAAAGTTAATAAAGGTCATTTTTTAAGAAAAAATATAATTTAACCATTCAAAAGGAAAATTCGGGCCTAAAGTTTAGCGAGATTGCCAGTTTGTCGATGGTGTGCTAAATCGCCTTCTTTGAAGCCAATTAGGTGCACCCTGATCAATTCAAATAGCCATGCCGAATCTAACCAGGGACCTCCTTCATTTAGGAATCGCCATTAGCTACCTCAATAATGCTTTGATTGATATTGAATTTGAATCTATAAATTGTTTAGTTTAAATGTTATAAAGAATGTTATGCGATGAGCATTTTAAGCTTTAAGTAATAGTGACTTCTTCTTGCAATTGTTGACCCTAAAGGGCTTCGTGCACAAAATTAGCCATTTGGATGCATTTGACCCCAATTTAAATATGTGTGTTCCTTCAAATGATATTGTTTATTCCTTATGAGTTGTACTTTGAACAACTTTGTTATCATTTTGTGTAAGAAGTATATTGAATCGGTCATCATTCATGTACTAATGAGTGCTCAAAGTTTGAAGTTAGATAGTTGCACTTTAGCTGGGGACCAAGAAAAATTTGCCAATACCATATTTTCATGTTATATAAATTTTACATTTTAGCCAAGTGGGAAGATAACTAAAGGGCTTTATTTTATCAAATTTTGCCAAGAAAAAGATCTGCGAATTTTATTTTTAATAGGATTAGCCAGCCATAATTTGAATAGAAAAACATTTAGGGCCCTTATAATTTACCCTGGATGTGATTAGAGATGATCAAACAATAGAATGGCTCGAAATATTGCTTGTCAAAATTGCTTCAAAGGTAGATATTGTTAGATGTTTAAGTGTGAGGGAGAGGACTATTGAGGGCGCTTCTACAGTGCCAAGAGAACATAGGTATGATGGTGGCTTGGAGCCGTTTTTTTTTTTTTTGAATACAAAGAGTACATGGGGGACTCAAAGCCCAGTGGAGAAGATGTCCATTAGAGCAACACTATCCACCACATACATAACACAGAAGCGCAGAGAATATATATCACCACGAGTACAACTATTTGATATGAGTAAGTTTGAATCTGAAGATATCGCTCCCAAATGACACTCTTGACGCCATCCTTTAAGGAATAACACGTGTACGCCTTTACAATGCACTACGAGCATCACTAAGCACTTGCGTATCTGAAAAGACCTGTCCCTTGAAGATGAGAAGATTTCTTCTCTTCCAGATGGACTAGATGATCCAAGCAGATGCTAAGTGGAAAGCCCTCTTTGCCTACTTGTCGCAAGAACGAGGATAGACTGATAATAGGACCTGCTGACTATTCAAGTCACAGTGAAAAAGGCTCAAAAGCCATTGCCAAGCAAGTCGAACATGGTGACACAAGAAAAGGCAGTGCTCAACTGTCTCATTCCTCTGCATGCAAAGAGGGCAGATCATAGAGACTTCTGGACGAAATCTATGAACAACAGTGTTTACCTGTACGCATCTATGAATGATCTGCCACCATAAGATAGATAGCTTAGGATGGAGAAATTTATCCCATACCCATCGCCAGACTGTTTTTCGATGAAGGCCACTTTGGCGATGGAGGCAACACTTCAGGATAAAGCAAGACCACATACATGGAGTGCACCAGGTGCTCTTCCTTAACACTGCCATGAACCACCCAGAGCTGGGGAGCTATGTCTTGTGGGATGGAGGAAGAGTAGCAGCTACTTTTTCCCAAATGCCACGGTCCCAACGAAGGAGGAGGAACTTCAATTTGAACTCATTCCATGTCAACAATCTTGTCTCATTATATCACGCAGATACTGTGACCACACCTGCTGCTCGCCATCGACACTACGTCAATGGATGGACAGAAGAGACCAGGGGACAATCCGCCTGGCCGTCACCCAAAGGGATCCAGTCTGTGTGGCCCATCGGATGGAATTTAAACAAGTGAGCACAGTCTCCCAAGCAGCTAGCAACCCCTTGAGGAAAGGAGGCATTAGGATATGGAGAAAGTGGATAGAATAATGCCGATGGGAGGAGAGCATGGATGGAGAGCCAAAGGAAATGCACATCTGTAAAGACTGGTGAATGAGATGCAACCCTGGGGAATTATCAACATTTGTACAGAAGAAAATAGAATATATGACAGTGGGAAGCATTTATGAGGTTATGGCGATGTTGTATGGTCATTCCGCGAAGCACGACAACTTGTGAAAGAGTTTTCTCTCGCCAAAATGCTATCAAAAGTGATATAAGATCAAGCATAAAAACATTAGTTGCAACAATGATAGTATGATTCTGCAATCAACCACTTGAAAGCATAGATTGGCGAGCATCCTTTGATGATTGGTATGAAATGAAGAATAGGAGAGCAATGCAGCTCGAGTAAGTTGATTTCTTTGGTGGTATAGTTGTAAACTATTGTTTTCAACTTTTGCTCCCTATTTCCTCCGCATATTTTGGTTGGTGACCATGGCGCCTAAAAAAACATAACGTGCCTGTATTTGGAGCTATCGCAAATACTATAGTACTGGGGACTGAATTGGTTGAAACTGGTGTGTCAACATCTGTAACCTCGTTGAATTCACCTGAACCTATTTCTTTTGTCTAGGGATTCTACGCTTGAACTTGACAATGCCCGATCTAAGTTCTGTTGAAATCCTGTTAAGCCTACTTCTAATAATTGAAGCTTGCACATGGATGCTATAGTGCCGACTGTGAAACATCCTCGTGGGCCTGCAGGGACCTCAAGTAGTGATGAAATTATGAAGAAGAATACTAGCATTCAAGATGATGCTACTGCATTCCAAGGTATTTTTATTATGTCTGCAAAGATTTTGAATGTTATCAAAGATCTCGAATCTCAGGTAAGTAGTCCGCAAGAAGAAAATTGTCATTTAAAAGCCGAAGTGCTTAATTTGCTTGAGAATGTAGAAAGGGCTAAGCAAGCAGCTATTGTATCTCAAAATTAAGGCTAAGAAATCTATTCAGGAACAAAAGTTGCGAAGGAGCAAGCATATCAAAGAAAGTTTGTCCCAACAATGGCTCCAAAGGGCGAGTGAGAAGCAAGGCATCCAAACTGAAGTGATTTGATCTTCTTCAGTGGGATGCTTTTGAGGACATCAAGGAAGGCTATTTTGTGTTAGTCAGACCTCATGATGAGGATTGTCCAATATGATTAGGGCTGGCACTCACCCAGGTTACCTGCATCGTGTATTTCAAGTTCAATATGGGAGCCAGTTGGGAAGCAAAAGAAAGTCAAGTTAATAGAATAGTACATAGGCTGTTGGGAGAAAAAGTGGAGAACAAATTCTGCTGCTCTTGAGAGGAGGGAATTGGTGAATGTGCGGTATGGTCATACCTTTCTTGTCACAATGCAAAAGACAAGACACACAAGATCTCCAAGAGGGAAATGGACAAAGCCATGAGCAACCTCCGTGTTATAGCATTGTATGAGAGTAGATATTGTGGAATGATATCATGAAGCAGTTTTTGTTATATTATGTGAAAATCTAATAGTGATTCAAAGAAAAAAATAGTAATTCTTGAAGGAGTTTCACTTTATTGCATAAAGCCCATATGTTGGAATGTGTCCCACTTTAATGTAATGCAGCTAAAAGGGCTAAATAACATAAGAGCTGGCAAAGAAAAGGAAGAAACAGGGAACCAGAGTAGTCATTGCTGAGAGGAAAGAAGAAGCTAAGCCACCATCATCATCTGACACAAGTCGGATGATGGTCATCTTAGGAATATTATTGGAGGAGAGGCAGTAGATGATGAGGCAATAGAGATAATAGAGAGCAACAAGAAGGAGGCTAAGAAGGTAGGAAGTGTTGTCGAGACGGAAAACACCGTCAATCTGCCTTCCTCAATAGTGAGACAGCCCCGCCTCCACCATGTTCGACGAAGATGCCTGCACTAAAGAATAAAACTTGAGGCAAGGCAACCAAAGAGGCGTACATTCTAAAGGCCAATAGAGTATATAAGGAGTCGATGTCTCGGTACAAGGGATATACAACCATGTATGATCTGTACTATGAGTACTACCATGCTTATAAAGTAAAATATGTGGAATAGAATAGAATAGAGAACCAGAAGCACTGAGAAGAAGAAGCTAAAGGGGCCCTCAAAACCATAGAAAAATTTGAAGCAGCCAGCGCAATATGGAAGGAACTCGACTCATTTGAAAGCATTAAAGGAGATACGACACCGACTTCTTAGTCCCGAGCGTGCTATTCAAGTTGATGGTTCGAGAAGCACTATACGAGTTTGACAACAATATGGAGGTGGCCCCGAAAATGTTGTTTGCCATCCAAGAAGTTGCCAAGACGGAGATTGTCTAGTACTTCAAAGGTTTGAATGAATGGGCACTCCATGCTCGAAGAGTCACGTGCATGCACAGGGTCATGTGCTTGGAAGTATTCATAAGTCATATCATCAGTGACTAATGTATAGAACACCCAAATTTTGACCCTATGTATAAAATATTGTAGTAATACGATGATACGTAGTTGTAAATAAGCTCCTTGTCATTTGTGTTTAAGGTTGATAGCTTACAACTAGTTAAAATGTTAAATTGTTAAGAAAATAGACCCATGTGCTTATGAAGGCGTCCAAATCAAAAGAAACATTTTAGTCGTTCTCCAGTGCATTTCAAGAGTGTCTGGTCTTGCTTGAGCATTGGATGTATCTATTTTGGTATTTTGCATGTGAATTTTGGCTTGTCTAAGTGTGTAGAGCCCGAATTTGCCCTTACTTCTTAGATTAGACCTCATTTTGACAGAATTGACCCATGATACTGATGAAGTGCATCCACCCCAATCTATCTTTATATGTTTTTTCTTTTCTTTTTTTTGAAAGGAAAAGTAGATTTTTTCATTAATTAGAAAAAGCCATACAAACCATTTACCAATCTGCTACACAGCAGGGCATAATAATGAGAACCTCATAGAAGGATGATTATCATAATATGACTTCAAAACTAATTCACGAAACTTGTATTCGAGTTATAATAATATAGTAGTAGCATAGAAAGTAAACCATAAGGCCTTCAAGCATATGGTGTTCCTTGAAAAAAGAACACTGAAGCAGCTGCTGTTGTATGAAAATCTTCAATTTCCTGTAAAAGCAAACTAAAATGCCAACCATGACCTTCATTAGTTGAGAGCTGGATACACGCGAAAATGGTTAGGATAGAGGAGCAAAATTGTGGTAGTTTGAGGCTAGGAGGAAGGGTAGAATGCAAAGAGGGCAATTGAAATTAACTTTGATCCTCAAGGTGAGCTTCAAACCACTCATTGTATTGCCTGTAAAATTCATTTGTCGAGCCATGTATGTATCTGTTATGACCACAGTCATTCTGAATGAGGAGAGATGATAGACTTTCCTTTGTCGTTAGTAGTAGCAAAGTACCATATAAATCTGCCAACAGCTTGTGACTGTAATACATTTCTCTATATCTGCTCAGCTGTCTCTCAGTCATACTGAAATGGGTATTGTAGAGAAATTCAAAGAGGTAATGCATTTGCATGAGTTCCCTGCTGTAAACTCTAGCCCAGTCTACTTCTCTCTTTCGTGAGTTTTCTACCTCCTGTATAAACTCATCTGTAACAGTACACATCTCTCTCAGAGTAAGCTACTTTCCTTGTGCTTTGGCCAGTATATAGAAGCCTCATAATTGTCCATGTCTATGTCGAATTTTGAAGATCCTTCCCCTTTAAGAAAATTCAGATATTCTGTCACAGTCAGAGTATGGAGCATTAGAATCAATAACATTTAAATTAGATATAAAAATATCAAAGGGGCCCCTGTATAGCCCTATAGAGTCCCAATTTGTGGTGTGGTTGTCCCTCTATTGTCTCTCATGGAAAGTAGCAATAGATTCAATATCCAAATGAAAATGCATTTTAATCCAGAAAATGAAGAAGGATTTGGAACCATAAAAAAATCTATTTCTAGCTTTCCAAACATTCTAGAAGGCAGTGTAAACAAGAATGTTTGCCAGAGTATCATCTTGTCGTAGGAGTGAGAGAATATTGTTGACATCTTTATTATGTAGATATATCCATCAAATCTGTCAGAGAACCAAGTCCAGAAAGAGCTTAATTTAGGACAAAGGAAAATATGATCCATGGACTCTTCTTGAAGGCTTTCAGAATGATAGTGAGTTGAGACATTGGATCCTTTAGACAAGGACTCAAGAATTGTTAAACTCTTATGTGCCACCAGCCAAATAAAAAAGCTGATCTTCGGAGTGCAATAAGAATTCCATATATTTTTGAAAAGAGAGAGCATTCCTGATTGACTTAAAGACCATTTTTGCATGGCCTTCACTGGAGCATCAATATGACTCAGATAGGCACAGATATCGCTGACCTTGTAGATATTATTCCCTTTTAAAGTCCATCCCAGAGTAGTACTATAAGCATTAAAATTCTTGAAATGTGCATATAGCTTTTTATCACTTGAGGTACCTCTGATGATTGACTTCAAGACAGTCCATGAGATAAAGGAATTATTATCTCTATAGATGTCCTTCACTCTTGAAATCCCTTTCTCTGACCATTTATTGTAGATTCTAGGATGCTTGATGGCTATCACTTTGAAGTGATGATCTTGAAATATAGGGGACCAGAATAAATTCGTGTTCATAGTGGCATCAGTGACCTTATCACTCTGAAAACGAAATAGAGCCGAAAACGAAAATAAATCATAGGCCTATATCCTTTCATACACCCCATGTTCATCTTTATGATAAGATAATATAAGATATAATTTTAATGTTCGCAGAAACCTTTGGGCCATGGAATAGTTTTTAACAACCTAAACATCAAACAAGCTACAATACCTCAATTGCATGCTCACCTCTGTGGCATGGAGAAAGTGGAAACTCTTGGCGCACATCTATATATTACTATTGTTAGGATTTGAAGATGATGTATTCAATAAACTGATACACAATACACTGACAACAAGATCAATCAGGCGCTCAAACAATCTCCTGCTTCTATATCTCGACCTGCAAGTCTCTCCCCTCTTTGCATCACCCCACATTTATGTCCATATTTCCTTTCCAATCTGGGTGCATCCACTTGTCATATTGTGCATCTCCCTTCATATGGAAAGTTCTCCAACTTGCCTAAAAATCCGGAGTAGATAGACTTGCTCTCCTAAAATTTCGGCCCTAGTTGACTTTGACTTTGACTGGTCAACGCAAACCCTAAGTGGCGGGCAGGGGGTGTGTGTGTTTCTAGCGAGCCCAGCAACACCTGGGTAGGGGGTGCCCGCCACTTTTGACTTTGACTTTGACTTTGACCTACTGCCACTGCTTCTCATAGGTCTCCCAAATAACATGACACCATTTAACAACTATGAAGTTGGTTTGCAGGGAGAAACTATGCTAACACTCCCTTATGTAGTCTATAAATAGCATTCCTTATGTAGTCTATAAATAGCATTTTTCACGTTCTATGGAACCCCTAGCTGCAACAATCCTCTATAATTCCTTTTTTTGGGTAATGTCAAGTGCGTTTGCAAAATCTACAAAAAAGCAGCAACATACAAATCTTTCTTTTATATTGCAGCTATCTCAGTAACGTATACAATGTCAACATAAGACCTATGGTAGAGTGCCTAGACTGGAAACCGGCTTGAATGAATATCCCATTATAATGCCTTCGCAAGAGGTCAATTACAAGAGGTCAATTGCTTTTCCAGAATTTTAGCAAAAAGGGTCCACCACTGTGGTATGATAGTTGGGAGGTTAATGTTTGTCACCTGCTTTATATAGGATTCACCTGACTTGTCCACTCTAAACGCTAGTGAGAATTGCAACAATCTCTAGTCCTGCCTGTTTCAGCAACTAAGTCCATATCTTTACCATTTACAAGACTCTATAGACCCTTTGTAACATCCCTAAACGACTTGTCTAGATTGGGGCTACAATGGGTCTTCCATGAGGGTTATATGACTGAGCCAAATAGTTCATCCACTGGGGCAGGGAATTGGCGATGAGTTATATAAAACTCTTCTCTAAAAAGATTTTGGATTATGGGTGAGAAATGTTCTAGTAGGTACTTTAACATCATTTGATTCAAGCTCCAAAAAGGTATGGCTGGGATGTTGAATGTGACTTGTGTACTAAACTGTAGCACATGTGATTTCCTTGGTTGTATTAGGGATGTTAGAGATTTATGGCTCATGCGGATAATCTCCATTTTGGAGCTGTAAGTATTAGCTTATTACAGCCATCCACTTATTTGTCCCGTTTTTCATGTCTCGTTTTACACTCAACATATGACACCATGCTTGGTAAGCAGGCGTAAGCTCTAGATGGTTGCCACATGGGCATCCAGCTAGAAAATGAGATCTCGAATTGGGATTTTTGCTGCAGGATAACTATATTAGTAATTTAGCTATTTTGCAATCTATGAGATTGTGCCTAGATTCGATCTAGAGAGCCTAAGAGCCAGGGACTGCCGCACCATTTGTTATAGATAAGTTGGTGTTTTAGAGATGAGGGTTCTCGAAGGATTCTTAATGCTTTTTGATTAGGATTGGATGGCTCATCATAATGATGGAAGTGCTCAACTAGCTCCAACATATAATTAAGCGACTGTTATATATTGTTGATAGGTTTCTCTTGGCCTATACTCCAACCAGTCTGCAAGGATTGATCAGTGAGATTGCAATAGATGTATGTAAGCATTTAAGCAATGCTTATACAGATTAAAACTACATCGTATAGTAATTATTAACTCACATGTGGAATATACTCCTCTGACATAATTCGGGAAAGAGTGATACTTGTAATTCTTTGCCTCTCTTGTAATAACTCATGCAAATTGGATAGTTATAAGATACACAGATTGGAGGATTGACCTATGTATTATACTTGTTACTTTTTGGAGTGGCCACCCAAAAAGGTTTCATGTAATTATGTATCTAGTCCGAGTGAGTATCTCTCTTGAATGGTGGGTTTAGTATTCTATAGCACATATATAGCATCTTCCTTAGAAGAAGTTGCATTAACTGAATTATGCTTGTTACATTGGATTGGAGGTGCATGTTTCTCTATTCCTCTCACTGTTATGGATGCATAGAATATACCTATTTAATAATATATGGGTGAATTTCAAACTTGGACGTATGTAGAATGAAAGTGAGAAAATTCATGCATTGGAGCTATCTAGGGTATGTTTTTATCAGTGGTATACAAAAAAACAAAATTTTAGCATATCTTCAGCACCTTTTTTTGCGCCTTTTTTACGTCGCGGACGAAAAAAATAAAGGGTGTCATGCAAGTTGACGGCTTCATGATGGGCTTTGAAGTCGGGATGACAGGTAATGAAGTGTTGGGTGTGAAAAGGCCGTACACAGTTCGTCATGCCAATTACCATAAAAACACTATGATCCTGCTGTGAGCAAATAATTTAGCCCACAATCCGAGAGCCCATTAAGTACACCAATTGATTGATCTCAAATACGACCCTTTTTAGTGTATTGCTGCAAAATCTATTATCTCTGTTCTTCTTCCACATCTGTTAAGCGCCATACCACTTTTCATGCTTATTTTTTTCCTCAATCTACCCAATTTCTTACTTTAATTTGTTTGTAGCTATGGCAAACAAAGTTAAGGAGGTAAGCCCCAAAAATTAGCTTTCAAAACCTGTTTTTTTGTTATGTTGTGAAATTGATTCTTTTGTTTTTTATTGCAGATGAAAATTGCTCGAACTGAAGCTGAGTTCGTGTCCTTGAGAGATTTATATGGTACTCGCAAAAAGCCAAAAGAATTGAAGTGGAAAGATGTTTCTCCAGCAGATTGAAATGAAATATGGAAAGCCCCTTTGGTTAAAGGGAAGATTCATGTAAGAATGATTCAAGAATAGTATGTTACCAAGCTAAATGATCTGATTTCCAAGATATATCAAAGGGGCCTCGCCAACAATGAGTGTAGGGCTCAGCTTTCTCGTGCTTTCGTGGGGCAGAACACTGTAAAAGCTCGTCTTAATCCAGAAAAATACCAGGTTAATTGGGCACAGTTTGCAGCTCAGGCTTACAGGGATTCAATGGACAAGAGGTCAAGAAATGATGGCTCCTTTTTCAACAAGAGCATAGAGGCCATTTTGCATGTGATAAATAGCTTGAACGAGCTTAAACACATTGAGGAGATGAACATAATCAAGAAATGAGAAGATTTGTTGAGGCTAGAAGTTGTTGTACAAGGTGCTGACCAATCCACAAAGTTGTACACTTCTGCCACCCCACAAGGACACCGGAAGCCAGTGAAAAAGTATCTAAGAGCATTTTGGCAGCAGCAAGATTCTTAGCATTAGCGACTGGAAAGAGGAACGTGTCATCTGCATATTGATTGCAAACCTCTTGTGTGTCGTCCTCCATTGCAAGACCATGGAGAAGTCCCTCTGTGGTTGCAACGGTAAATAATTGCGACAAAGCTTCTGCAACAATTGTAAAAAGCAATGGTGCTAAAGGGCATCCTTGGCGAATTCTACGACCGAGTGAGAAGGCAACTGACGGCTCGCCGTGGAACATAACAATCGCCGAGCAGAGATATGCAGCTTCATAATATCTGATGTGAATTGTTCCCTAAATTCCAGTCTTAGCATACATCGACGCATGAATTCCCAGCTGACACTATCATAAGCCTTTGCAAAATCAAGCTTAAGGTATACAACTGGAAGGTTTTGCTTACGTGCCCAATAAATTCCCCCGTAAGCAACAACAACATTGTTCAAAATGCACCGTTTTGGAAGAAAACCTGGCTGGGTTGTTGAGATGGACTCTGCCAAGATGTCCTTTACCCGCTCTGCAAAAGCCTTGGCGAAGATCTTATATACGGATGAGAATAAGGTGATGGGCCGCCAGTCTGAAATAGTCTGAGGATCCTTGACCTTGGGGATGAGTGAGATGCTTTTGTGTTTGAATCCTATCCAAAGCGATTGGACGTAGAAAGTCACAAAAAGCACACATCTGGCTCCAGCCATTCCCAATACTCCTGGAAGAACTCAATTGGCAAACCATCCAAACCTGGGCACTTGCATCTGTTCAAGTCAAAGACTGCCGAACCTAAATCATCAGATGTCCTAGCCGCCTCTATTGACTACCGCTGCTCATCAGAGATGATGGGGGAAATCCTAGACAAAATAGCATCTCGCATTTCTGATTGAAAGGGAAGATGTTTCTCGGCGAAAAAAAATCTGGAAGTGGTTATGCAGGTGTTGCTTGAGTTCAATTGGCTCTGTTACCATGACCGATCGGGCAAAAGCAATGAGGACATGGTTGATGTCATGCGATGCCTCTTAGCCGCACAAAAAGAAGCCCGTACAAGCGGTCCATCCATCCGAAACCCACCGGACACGCCAGCCGTCTTTGCTGCTGAATTTGCTCCTCCTCCAATGCTTGATTTTGTGCCAAAATATCATGATCATGAACAAGCGGAAGATGGCTCTACGGCGAGAATGGAGCAGGTCCCCGATACAAGGTGTCGGTAAAACGCGACCTTCTGCTGCTGCGGACTCGACCTTGTTTGGCAAAACCTTTGGCCGGGCGAAATTGCATCCACTATGCCGGTCATACCTCGGCGTCGGTGAAAGCGGTTGTCCAAGTATTCTTGCAACCTTCTTGAAAATCAGCATCCTTTAAGAACTTCGCGTTCAAAAGCTCACGTCCGTCCGGACCGCCAGCGCAAAGGGCAAGGCCGTCACGAAATAGTGCGGATGGTGGTGAAACGGCGAGTTATCTCACGAGGCGAGCCCGAAAAAGATCTAGAAGTGCCGCAACTGCATCTGCATTCCAGTAAGCTCTATCCAACCGAGAGCTTGTGCGACCTCCACCAACTTGACCATTGCACCAAGTAAAGACACCTTCACCATCAATCTCAGAGAGGTTGCAGTCATGGAGTAGGCGAAGCCAGCTGGCGGCGTTCAAAACCGGAACCACCCTTGTAGAGGTCCCCCCCAACCGTCGGACTCCTATCCACCATATTAAGATCCCCCAACAAGAAGCCATGAAATGTGGCGGTTCAAGTCGAGTATCTTCCCCGCAAAGAGGCCCATAGTGAAGCTCTTTGATGGGAGTGCATTGTGGGCATAAACATTAATTAGATCATATTTAAACCCTTGTTCCTGCCATACAATTGGGGCCCAACGACCAAAGCGATCAGCCCTGATGAGGATGGACCGGCAAGGAAGGAAGCCATGCTATCACCACCCCTATCTTTGGCGGAATCATTTCTTTGCGATAAGGACATTGAACTGCGATGTCTATGAAGCTTTGATACGTTCCCTTACAACCGTGTGCTCTTGAAGACATACCTGGCCCGAGCATCCAATCTAGATGCTTAAAGAAATGCGACTCGCTTGCGAGGAAGGAGGCTACCCCCGAACATTCCATGAGACTAACCACATTGATCTTGTGATGGGGCCAATTCCGGATGAGACCGGTGTCTCAAGGGAATTTGAGGATGTTTCCTGGGCATCTGGCATGGCAATAACCTCATCAACATCAGCCCACCGAAGTGAATCAAAGCGACCACAGTGGGATGCAATGGGAGGGGCAGTGTTACTGGCGAGGAAGGGAGGGCTAGGATGCGGAGGAATTAGATCCCTTAGCTGATTTTGTGGTTGTGGCGGTGGATGTTTTGGTGGTGGGTGGATGCCATGCGATCAATGTCCATATCTTGCTTGAGAGCCTCTTCAATTTTGCTCTTGCAATTTTGGATTTCAGCCGACCTCAACATTTGGTGATCCAACGGCCCGAGGTGGGGGCTGCAACTAAAAAAAGCAGGGAGGCGATCCACAGGCGCAGGGATGTGAGAGATATCCATTGAGGTAGGAGCTGATCTAGGAGCATGGAGTGCACGAGGAGGTGGAGGACCTGTTGGTGAACCAGGTGATATTGAGCAAAAGAGGGGCCAGGAAAACATGAGAGCTAGCTTCGGGACCATTCAACAAGGACAACTTAAAGAGAAGGAACATGGGCCCGCTTTGTACAACAATTGTTTGAAGCAAATCACGATGAATGGACCTTGCCACACAAACCTTGGTGATGCCATTGGTTATGGAGTGTTGCAAATGGAGTCCAATCTCATTAGCAATGGCAGAAATGAACTTGGAATCCTGTAACTCTGGAGGAAAATTTTCAATAGCAAAGGGGAGCACGTAAGGCATCGGCTTAGGCTGGAAAGGATCCGGGAACATCTTTAGCGATAGAGCAAGAAGTGTTTCTAGAAAGGATCAACACCTCGTTCTATGAGTTGACCAGCCGGCTCAGGAGATTCAAACATCAAAAGAAAGCAACATTGATCTTTTGCCACAAGCTTGATAAATAGGAAGCCCTAACTTGTGAAGGTGCCCAGACAGCCAAGATCCCACGCGCTTCAGATCCAAGAAAGGGCCAGTGAAGTGGCAGACCACGGAACACGCAACCAACGCTCCACATGTCGTCGATGATCCTCATGGCTAATCTGCACCACTGGAGCCCCAAAACGCTCAAAAGTTGCCCTGCACCCCGGGGGATTCACCTATATACAATATGGATATGCCATCTGCGTTACTGGGGTAGCAAGAAAACCCATAGTATACGGTCCAAAAGAACTAGAAAAATACCCATATCGAAAATCTACAGGCTTAAAATATTGCAAAATGTCATAAAAAACCACCCCTTTCCATATATTTTCGTACGAAACTCTCCAAAAACAACCCATTTCTTATAACTCAGATGGTTCACACGGGATTTCAAGGTGAACCCCCCTTGCCCTGCACTCCTGAACCTCATAAAAGATTTCGTCTGATGGGAGCTGGACATCTATAGAGTCTTGCTTGGCTTGCAATTGCTGGAGATAGGACACAACTTCTTTCCTGTTATTATCCACCATAGTGGCAATGGCCTATGAGACACGAGCCAAGGTGGCAGGAGTCGCCAGGCCCTTGCAAAGCCACTCAGAGAATCGCACACCTATAACTCGAGCGACTGTGTCGGATGATCTCCAAGGTGTGGTTGATGCAGCTCGGGAGATGGAAGAGGATATCGCCCCAGGCTGCCGTGGGGAAAAAGGGAGAAGCTCCTCCTGCCCTGAGGAACCTCTAACGTGTGTTGGATGTACCACTTGCCTTGCGGGTATACCAGTTTGTGGAGGTTGCACCACCATCTGAGCACTACCTCTAGGAGTAGTCCGCGCCAAGGAACTTTCAACTTGTATTGGAGGTGCCGCCCGTGCAACACTATTAGGTGCAGCCTACCCAAAGGAGCACTTTACAGGCACATGAGGTCTGAACTGACATGAGGAACTTCCAACCTATGTTGGAGGAGCTAGTAACCCAACAACAACTTCAGCAGACAAAGAGGGTCTTGCCTGAACCCCAGAACCTCTAACGAGTGTTGGAGGCGTTAATTGGCCAGAGCCCACCGCCTGATCCGAGGAACCTCCAACGTGCATTGGAGGTGCGACACTCTCAGAAGAGTTTCCCAATGGCACATATTCAACATGGCTTCCAGTCTCACCAGATGTATGTGTAGCAGTGTGTACTGTAGTTGTGGCAACCACAGTCGGAATAGAAACTGGAGCAAGTAACTGAGAAGAGGAAAGAGATGGAGCTTGAGGCGGCTGCACTCGTGCCATTAGAAGACATATTGGGCAATACTAAAGGATTGAGGTGCACCGAAGAAACTAAACTCTCAGAAGCCGAAAGAGCACCCTTACGAGCCATTTTGTGTGCATAACGTATACTTATTCTGGGAGAATCTGCAGTATATTCTTTTCTAATTCCACCATGAACTATGATAGAAGCACGGAAGCCACGTTTTTGGTTTTGGCTGGATCTTGTCATCTCCACCAAAGGGGAGGGGGAGGGTTTGAGAGAGATGACGTCTTTCCTAACAGGCCAATCTCTGAAAAGGTTAAGCACCACTGGATGGAATGTTCAAAGAGATTTCTAACAAGCCCAAATATGCCCAACTGCCACCAGATGCAAAAGTTATGGCCAAAAGAAAACTGCAGCCAAACCCTAGCACTGCCAAAAGAGGGCCGGGACTATCAGGCGGATTCCTTTGACCAAAAAGAGGAAACACCATACAAATCATACGCCAACGGAATGCACGTTCGACAAGCTTTCCAACGAGCCCAAGAACACCTGAATCTGACACCGGAATCCCAAGTAATGAGCAAAAAGAGCAGGGCTGAAACCCTAAGCACCATCATGAGCCATATTTTCTCTAATGTGTCATGGATTAATGGTTTATATATTATTCATGAACTTGCCCATGTTTTTTTTTTAACCCAAAAAATAATATCTTCCATAACACACCAAAACACAAAGTTAATAATCGAAATAGAGTAAGAATGTCAAGGTACTATTATTTTTCAATGAAAATAGATGCTAAGTACGCTTTGCCTTTCTAAATGCATTTGATTTCTTTAAAAGGTAGTGTAACTATGAATTTTCAAAATTTGAACTACAGTACCCAACTGGTCGATAAAGTACTTTTGAAATTCAAACTTTTAAAAATTGTTTTTCAAAAGTTCTATCACAGTTTTTTTTTTCTAAAACCTTTTGTCATAGATTGGTCATCTTATAATTTACAAGATGCAAGAATTAAAATTCCTAGAAAAGATCATATTTGCAAAATAATGTGAGAAATGTTAGACACTTTGAAAATAAACTTGACCCCTCTGCATTTGACTCTATATTGTGCTTGATAATTGAAGCTTTCTATATTTTGCATATTTTTTCTTTATATGTACACTCATAGACAACAACATAGTCTGAGCATATAGACAAATTCTTCATCTTGGAGCTCTGATAGAATTTAAAAAGGGGTGTACAAATAGACCCATTCGGGTTCATAATGGGACAATATTGTTAAAACCTTACAGATCACCATATACAATATTGCAATCTAAGAAATTCCTTAATCAGCTTGTTTACAACAATTGCATTCTTAGCTTCAATCTAAAACACATTGCAAGTATAGATTATCAACCTTAAAACCCCTCTCCAGACTTACCACACTAGCTATACACTTTGATCTTAAGAAATCTGCCAGTCCTCCCTCCCCTCCAAAAAAAAAATGTCAATGTCACAATTACTGGAGCAAAGCGTCATAGAGACATCTATGAACCTGCCTTCCCCAGGCTAGAACATTTAGCTTTACCCTTTTTCGTAGCTTTAAAAAAGCTAGGTACATCATCGACAGTTACCTTGAAAGATGTCCTGACAGCTTTCCTCATGTCAACCAGAGCAATAATCGACAACAAGAGTCATCTACAATCATAGGCATTTCAAGCTTAATCGAATTCAGAAAGCCAAATTGACGCCTTCAAGCATAAAACATGAGAAGAATGGTAAGAAGAAAGAACATATTGAAATAATAAGGATCCAGCATCTGCCATGATTCAATAACCATAGAAAAATTGTCCCATTTAAAGACGCTCCCAAAATTGAGCACCATAAAATCACAATATACAAAGTAGCCGAATGTCCAAACCGTAACAAAATTGTATCCCAATGTTTTTGCAGCCAAAAGACCAAAACATGAAGTTTCCATGCCATTACATCCTAAACCTTCATGATTTCGGCCCTTCAAGAATACTAGAAGCAAGTAGAAATAATTGCACTGGTGTGTACCAGGCAGCGTAGGATCATCTTACTCTAGATTGGATCTCGTCCTTCGGGATCACCACATGGGATCTGCTCCTCCGGGATTCCCGAGAACATGATCCCCTCGTCCAGGATCCCACAATTAAATGCGCAGTTTCGGGTCCATTTTCGGCCAGATTGCTCTTCTATAGCAGCGGCGTTCGCTTCGCTTCCGCCTTTGATCCTATCCACGTGTCTGATCCAACCTGCACCGCCGATCCCATCCGACTACATGGAGGATCGGCGGAGAAAAACCCACTAGAAAAAAACCTTGATTTTTTCTATAAGGGGCAAAGATTGTACATAGTTACTTCGCAATAAGGTGCCCGTCTTTTGGGATCACAGCTCGGAGGGATCCTCTCCTCCGAGATCCCCAATCCAGGGTAAGATGATCCTACCTAGGGCTAGGTACTTAGCAAAGAACCACTTTGCTATCCATCTATAAATTTATAGGAAGAGTCTATAAAACACGATGACTAATATAAGACGGGGATAGGCTAAAAGGCATTCATGGTGGGACCACACAATCTAGAACACAAAACCATGACCTAGCATTTGGAAAAGTGTTAGCTATCCATTTTCATGACTCACCGTAGTTATTCAAATTGAAGAGAATGGATGGCCATGAATAAACAGGGAATGTGTGATGCACATACACCTCGATGAACACTTACTTTTCTGGACTCCATGGATCTGCAGGATTCGGGAGCAAAATTTTCATGACACCACAATTCTGATCCTTGATCGATCGGAATTAGAATTTACATTCTAATCCAATGGCAGCTTGTTCTTCGTTTACGTTGCCTGTTTCACATATTAATGCATCTCCCTCTAGACATGGTTCGGCTCCTATATATCCATCGGCCTCTTGGGCTGTGAAATCTGTGAACAAGGAGATGATTGTATGGGCAAACTCTTTCCATGGAAGCGATTGGCAAGATCTATCATGCAAACAGTTTGCCATAGCAAACCGCAAGGCTCAGCAATTGGGACTAGTAAGATCCTTCTTCTCCAAGTTCTTATCGATAAAGTTCTGTCTGAAAGACCCAGTGGTGTTTTCGCTTGAAATAGACTGTAATGAAAATCAGAACTCAAGGAGAGCCACCGAAGGTCATGATCTCTGGGCCTCCAGCATCAGGAAAGGGTACTCAATGCGAACTCATTAAGAAAAAGGTCTTTCACTTTCCCAATCCATGGGTTTTATTTCGTTGGGC
The DNA here is from genome assembly GCA_021234155.1 of Isoetes taiwanensis. Taxonomy (NCBI): domain Eukaryota; kingdom Viridiplantae; phylum Streptophyta; class Lycopodiopsida; order Isoetales; family Isoetaceae; genus Isoetes; species Isoetes taiwanensis. The sequence continues at coordinate 39,689 of JAJEKV010000809.1, forward strand.
ATTTTAGCTTTATTGACAATCTGTTTGGGAACATTCCCAGTATAATTTGGTACATATTTCAGTAGGCGACCTGTTGCGGGCTGAAGTGGCTGCAGGAACAGAATATGGAAAGAAGGCTAAAGATTATATGGACCAGGGAAAGCTAGTTCCTGACGAAGTTGTGGTCACGGTAATTATGACTTGTAGATGATAGGCGATGTTGTCTAATTGATCATCCCTTTTCGGCTCCAGGGTCTTTGCCATGATTTAGCATTATTTTGCAAACATGGAAAAGTTTGAAATGTCTAGTTGAATGGCTGACTGTCTTTCATTTCAGATGGTGAAGGAGAGACTGGCACAAGATGATGTGCAAGAAAAAGGATGGTTATTGGATGGGTATCCCCGCAGTTTATCTCAGGCAGAAGCTCTTGAAGCTCTTAATATCAGACCACTGTTATTCCTACTCCTTGAGGTGAGCACAAGTAGTTAAATGCAGCAATTTAGAACTTATAGCAACAATTATTTATGACTTCACAAATGTAGACATCATGTGACAAAATGATTTTTCTTAAGTTTAACTTAATAGGAAACTGTTATAGTATATCATCTGGTTCATGCCCAGCAAGGTACAGATCTAGATTCTAAATTTCTCAGATGCTAGGATGAGAAACTGATCCCTAAATCCTTATGCACGTAAAGGTCCCAGCTTCACGAGATTTATTTCCTTGTAACTCCACACAAATGGTTGTGTCCTTGTTGCTCTCCAGAGTTCTGGCCAAAAATGGAGCCACCAGCAGTGTCAAAAGATCATTATATGAATCCAAGGACTCTGAAGTAACTATGGTTTATTTGTGACAATTGCACTGAAGCTACCAAAATTTAATTTTCTTGTTTTATTATTTCTCTAGGTTCCTGATGAAATTCTCGTTGAGAGGGTGGTTGGAAGAAGGCTGGATCCCCTTACTGGGAACATCTATCATCTCAAATATTCTCCTCCAGAATCCCCAGAAATTGCTGCACGTTTGATCCAGCGAAGTGATGATACTGAAGAAAAGGTTGAGTACACCTCATTTTTCTTGTGTAAGCATGAGCCTTGTAGAGTAAAAGACAACATAACTCCTCCACAATATAGCCGTTTTTCTAAAAAGCTAGCGACGACATCAGCGTGAAGCACTCACTTTTAGTGCACTTTGTTTCTCTAAAATCTGACCAGTTTAGAGTATCTATAGAAACAACACGATGTATCGTTTTTTAGAGAATTTCTAAAAAACAAGGTAAAATAAATAGTACATTGTAATGATTGACTGAGGGGTGAGGGATAAGGTTAGATTGGCCACTCTAAGGTTAGATCGGCAACAAATAAATTGCAAAAAAATAAACCTTAATGCAAGTAGATAGATATACATAATGTACGGGATGTTAGAAGTGAGGTGGTTTATTGTAAAAACTGAAGACATTGCAAGAACACTCAGGCATCTAGAATAATACATCAAGAGCTTAATTCTCAGAAATCGCTTTCTGAAGACAACTTTGTAGTATGTAATGCTTGAAGCTGGGGTTGGGACAAAATTTCCTGATTAATATAATCTTCATGGTATCTGTATTGTCTTGCTGTAAGGCCGGAAACAAGGTTCAGGGTGAAAACATTTTTGTGTGACAACATTCTTTGGTTTAGCTATATGTTGTCCTGCAATTTTTACTGACATATTCCATTTATGTAGGTAAAAGTTCGACTGCAAACATATCAGTCAAATGTCAATTCTGTAATCTCTGTCTATGAGGATGTTATAAAAAGGGTAATTCTTACCTAACTACTTTTATCCTTACGCTACCACTCTGAATGATTGTGTTAAATTATCAGTGATTTTCTAAGACCAAACTCATTGCTTCTTTATTTCATCTTTTTCAGATTGATGGGAATCGGGCGAAAGATGTTGTATTTGCTGAAATCAAAATTTGCTGGCTGAAAGTGGGAGCGAAAAGTACATAAGGAGGTTGGTTCTTCTGCAGCTGCTGCTCAGTGACAGATCAAGATCTGATTGTTGTTGGGACTTGACTATGAAAGTTCCATTTTACTTCACTGACAATTTATTTGTTCTTTTGTAAATATTTGTCACTGCATTTAGCAGTACATATGTTTTCTACAAACATTACTTTCAAGAGGATTTTAAAAGGGCAGGCAGAGAGTCTTTACAGTTAAAGGAAGTTAATTGATTCAACCCAAAGCGAGGCACAATGTACCACTGAGATGTGAATACAGAACCTATAGCATGTGTCCCATTTGATATCTAAAAAGAATCTGTGTGATGTATTCTGTAGTTGGGAAACGTATTTGATTCTGAAGCTATGCATAGTAACATTCGACTTAGATGACAGAAAAGCTGGAGAGGAATACCAACAAGACTGAACAGCATTCCACATACCAAGGAAATAGCGTAATACTTCTACAGGGGATGTTTGTCAAGCGGTGAAACATGCTGTGGAAGATGGGCTTCACAAGTTAAAGGTACTACCTAAGCCCTTACTGTTCCTACTTATTCCTCTTACATAATTTGTTCAATTCTCAATCATGCAGATCCAGTTAACCATACCAGAGCTCAATCCTGAAATGGTCTGTATTTCTATAACTTGTCTCATTAAATTTCTTTTATTTTTTAATGTCAATAAGTGTTCCATAAAGTTTGTCACGAATATGTTTCGTAAGCAGAAATGTGCATGTGGATATAAAGGAGGCCATATGTGCACACAAATCAGTTAGGCATAGTCAGAAATCGACTTACTTAGATTTATACTAATAATCAGCTGGATTTCATTTATTGCTCTCTTTCTTCATAAGAATGTAGACACCCTGGTTGCTTTGGAAGTTACTTGCAAGTTCATCTCTCTTAAGTTTTATCAATGTCTTCTCACATGCAGCCTGCTCTTTTAATAAGATCAGGGGACAAATACAAGAGAATATCTGGTATGATGATGATTGCAAAGGCCTTTATAATCTTCTTTATGGCAACAATCCAGCCAAGTTCTGGTACATGACCTACCGATGAAACACAGAGTTTCTGTAACGAGTTCTCGTGTTAGATTAGTATAATGTGATATATTGAACATGTTAAGTCATTGTAACTTAACGTTGTAACTTAACGTTGTACCCCATGGGACATTTTATATTAGCCCATGGGTCCCCCCATTCTTTATCTTTTTCCCTATTTGCCACCCAACATGAGGACGTGGCACATATATATATGTACATCTCATGAGTTAGTGTAATACATAAGTTTCCTGCTTCTCCTTTGTTACTTGGTGCGTCTCCTCTTCTCTCCATAGTGTTTTGCTGTTCAGATCATCTTCTCCACTCAACATTTGGTATCAGAGCGGTGTTTCATCCTTGGGTGCTTCATTCTGTGCAGGAGAGTTAGTATTTTGGGAAGGTTTTTCTGCCTTGTGAAAAACAGAGCAGATTTTAACCCTAACTTCTGTTTGAGCCTAGAGAGAAGCATTCTTAAGCATTCTTCTGTTATGGAGAGTTGCATGCAGCATTAACCAAGCTAAAAGCAGCCCTTGAGTGCAAAATCTGAAAGATTTCTTGCAGCAGCTTGCATATTGCCTTGCATGTTGAAAATAGAGTAGGGGTTTGCAGATTTGTGGCTTTGATTAGAAGAGGCTTGTGTTTTTACAATGGACAGCCTGGAAAAAGGTGTTCATGAATGAAAAGTTCTTGCTTAAAGGTAAGAACTACTCTATTTGGAAGGAGAAGATGACTTTGGCACTTGATCTTGCTGGAGTTTGGGATGTAGTAGCTGGTGAAGACCAAAATGAAGATGACAAATGGGAGGAGTTGAACAAAAAGGCTCTGCTGCTCATCAAACTTGCAGTGGATGATTCCATGCAAAGGCACATACTTGGAGTGAAAAGTGCTAGTGAAGCTTGGCGCAGATTTCAACAAATATATGAGACAAAGAATCATACAAGGAAGCAGCTGTTAAGAAATCAGCTTAACAGTCTAAAGTTAAGAGAATGTAAAGATGTGAGTGACTTCATTGCGAAGATCACAGAGATCGCTGCACAATTGGCTTCTATTGGAGTTGAAGTTGAAGAGGCCGAGCTCCTAAATGCCATATATCAAGGAGCACCTGAATATGAGCACTTCCTTGATGCTTTTCAAGCACGGGAGAGTGAGCCTAGCTTCGAAGAGCTTGCAGCAGCCCTACAGCAGAAAGTTTTGAGATCACAAATCTTGGAACAAACGGAGCAGGTTAATTTCAGCCAATCAAGGAGAAATTTCAGCCAATCAAGAAGTAGAGGGAGTAGGGGTCGAGGAAATCGGAGAAATTTCCAACACCAAGAAGAAGGTACTGCCAAGACTGATTCTCAATCTCATCAGTCTCAACGAGGAGAACCTCAACGAGGAAGAGGCCATGAAAGAGGCCGTACAAATAGAGGTAGAGGGAGAGGCGAACGTTGGAGTTCATACTCCAACAAAAATATCAAATGCTATTGTTGTGATGAAGTTGGCCATATGGTAAATGATTGCCCTCTAAAGAAGAGTATATTGAAGATGAAACTTGAAAAGGAGCATTACCTTTGAAGAATTAAGCCATCAAGCTCAAAGGAGAAACCTCTATGGCTGCACAAGATTTTGCAATGTTAGTAGATGAAGTCGATCATGTAAGATACAAGTCTGATAGGTCGTTGCTTGTTTGGATAGTGGCTGCTCAACTCATGTAACAGGTGATGAATCTCTTTTTCTCAAAATTCACAAAGTATGATGGAGATAAAATCCTTTTGGGAGATGATTCCTCGCTAGCAATAGAAGGGAATGGAAATGTAAGGGTGAAAGGAGAAGGAGGCGCCATTGTGACATTTCAAAATGTCAAACTTGTACGGATTTGAAGAGGAATCTGCTTTCTGTTGCTTGCATCACTCGTAAGGGCTTCAAAGTTTTCTTTGATGAAGGCGAAGCAATAATTTTTCAGCCAAGTGAAGAATTCATGAAGATGATAAGAAAGATGAAGGTGATTGCTTTCGTGCAAGAAGAGAAGGCAATTTATATAAAATGGAGATTGTCCCTGCCCAAAATCAGGCCAATATAGTAGCAGGTAGCAGCAGCCAATCAGAGATTTGGCACAAAAAGGTATGGCCATATCAGTTATGGAAGTTTTTGACGCTGTCCCAGCAAGAAAATGTGCATGGTTTACCTCAAATACATGATGAAAAACAGGTTTGTGAGCCTTGTGTTCTTGGAAAACAGCATAGGGTTCCGTTTCCTCAAGAATCTGAATATAGAGCTAAAAAAAACCTTTGGAATTAGTGCATGCTGACCTTTGGCTTTTATGCCAACAAAATCCATTGGTGGATCCTTATATTTCTTCTTGTTAGTGGATGATTACTCAAGAAGGATGTGGGTCTATTTTTCTCAAAACAAAATCAGAAGCTTTTATCATTTCAAAGTCTTCAAGGAAGAAGTGGAATCTGAAACGGGGCAGAAAATACTCACCTTACGGACCCGATAATGGAGGAGAATTTTTGTCCACAAAGTTTGAACAATTTTGTGAAGACAATGGGATCAAAAGACAATTGACAACGCCACGCTCTCCACAACAAAACGGAGTAGTAGAAAGTTATAATAGGACAATTTTAAATGACAAATTGCCTAATGGCTCAATGGAAGATGCCGCGATCGTTTTTGGGCTGAAGCAGTACTCACTGCAGTGTATTTGCTGAATAGAGCAGGGACGAGAGTCTTAGATGGAAAGACTCCACATGAGGTTTATTACAAAAAGAAAGCCAGGTGTGAATCATTTGCGTGTATTTGGATGTAAAAGCATATGCGCATGTCTTTAAGGAGGACTGGCAGGAAGAAATTTGATGACAAAGCAAGAGTTTGCACCATGCTTGGGTATAGTTTGAGGGCTAAGGCCCACAGATTATGGGATCCTGCTAAGCAGAAAATAATTGTCTCACGCGGACGTGACGTTTGATGAGAACACTGCAGGTCCAATATCAGTCACTGATCAGCAAGATCAAGAGGAGGAAATATTTGAATTTCCACTTAAATGGCAACAAGATGAAGGATCAGATCAAAACAGGCCTGTTACACCTCAATGTGAACCAAGAGTTTGGCCCGATAAAGTGCTTACCTATGAAAGAAGAGCAGGTAAAGAAGTAGCAAAAGAAGATAATGGTGAAAAGCCAACAGCAAAGTCTGATACAACTCAGCTGAACGTAAAATCAGTCCCTAGTACCAATGTGGCACCTTGGGCACAAAGGCCATTTACAAGAAGTCAAGGCAGTATTGAGTCCGAAACAAGCGCAGCAGCTCATCAATGCAATTTTGCCAATATTCATGAACTCATTTCATTTGAAGATGCCAGACATTCTAAGGAATGGAAAGACGCAATGGATGAGGAGTACAAATCCATACTAGTCAACAATACATGGGAATTGGTACCAAGACCAAAGAATAGAAACGTCATTGGATGTAAATGGGTCTATAAGCTAAAGTATAATGCAGATGGGACTGTTCAAAGGCACAAAGCCAGGCTGGTGGCAAAAGGTTTTGCTCAAAGAGAAGGGGAAGATTACTTAGACACCTATGCTCCGGTAGCCAAAATGGAAACAGTGAGGTTATCCATATCGCTTGCAGCTCAATTTGGATGGAAGTTGTATCAACTTGATGTGAAAAGCGCCTTCTTGAACGGAGAGCTCAAGGAGTTGGTCTATTTGGAGCAACCCCCCGGATACAAGCACGAAGGTAACGATTTTGTTTGCAAACTGAATAAAGCATTATATGGGCTAAAACAGTCATCTCGGGCTTGGTATTCCAAACTTGATAGTTACTTATTGAGCAAAAACTTTGTAAGGAGCAGTGCAGATTCTAGCCTCTACATTAAGCATGATGGTGATGACATTACTTTGATTGTAGTGTATGTAGATGATCTCATTGTCACGGGCAGTTCTCTCAAGTTGATTCAACATGAGATAAAACAATTTGGAGAGTACTTTGACATGACAAATCTTGGAGAGTTACACTACTTCTTGGGCATTGAAGTGAAAAGGGCTGCCAATGGAATTTTTATTTGTCAGAAAAAGTATGCAGCAGATCTACTAAGGAAATTCCACATGGAGACTGCCAAACCAGCTTCTCGCCAATGGAGGTTGGCATTAAACTTTCTGCTCATGAGAAAGGTGCAAAATCATTCGATGCAACACTCTACAGGGCATTAGTAGGAAGCTTGAACTATCTCACTGTGACCAGACCTGATATATCATTTGCTGTAGGAGTATTGAGTAGATTTTTGGCTAATCCTACTCAAACACATTGGATTGCTGCTAAGAGGGTGCTGAGATACATCAAGGGAACACATGATTTTGGTATCTTGTATGAATTAAATAGTCAGCTTGATGTAGTTGGGTACACAGACTCTGATATGGCTGGTTGTGTGGACACGAGAAGATCCACAAGTGGTTATGCATTCTCAATTGGAAATGGTGCTGTAACTTGGAAAAGTAAGAGACAAAGCACTGTTGCAATTAGCACTGCTGAAGCAGAATATAAAGGTTGTAGCATTGCAGCATGTGAATCCGTTTGGATTCAAAAATTTATGGAAGAAATTGGGATCAATGACAGCAGACCCACTTGCATTTTCACTGATAATATGAGCAGCATACGCATTGCAAACAATCCTGTTTTTCATGGCAGAACTAAGCATATTGAGACGACCTACCATTTTGTACGAGAAAAGGTTGAGAATGGAGAAATTGACATCCAATACTGCAGATCAGAAGATCAAATTGCAGATATTTTCACAAAGCCATTAGGAAAAGCCAAGTTTGAAGATTTCAGGTTGGCTCTTGGCGTGAGGAAGGAGTCTGGAATATCACATTAAGGGGGAGTGTTAGATTAGTATAATGTGATATATTGAACATGTTAAGTCATTGTAACTTAACGTTGTAACTTAACGTTGTACCCCATGGGACATTTTATATTAGCCCATGGGTCCCCCCATTCTTTATCTTTTTCCCTATTTGCCACCCAACATGAGGACGTGGCACATATATATATGTACATCTCATGAGTTAGTGTAATACATAAGTTTCCTGCTTCTCCTTTGTTACTTGGTGCGTCTCCTCTTCTCTCCATAGTGTTTTGCTGTTCAGATCATCTTCTCCACTCAACATTCTCGCATTTGAACTGCTCCCTTTTTGACAACAATAAAGATCATGCAGGCAAGTCCTGACCATAGTCAGGACATTCTTCCTCGTCATTGCAGGCATCTTCAATGAGATATGCTCTGGCTTTTCAAAATATGGTTCACTCACTAAGCAATATTCAAAGCTTAATGATCAACAAATTGTTGTCTCGTCATGATGGGTCATGTTTATGGTTGAAATCTCTGGACTTGATTGGTCATCTTTCTGGTTATGGTGTTCTCACATTGTACACAAAATAATTGCTTCTATAGATTCTAATCACACTTCTTGGCTGCTTATTAGAAAAAGAGCTTATTTAGAATTGCTAAAGACTATCCTTTGCCATAATGCTCCCAAACTAATTTAAAATTTCAATCAAAATTATATCTTGGCCACTCTGGTGAAATTACTAGGAATGACAACAAATGGAAAGATCCCAAGTAAAGATGGTCAGGGACAAATATTGGACGCCACTTCCAATCATTCTGACAGAACTTGGTTGACATGTTATTTCAGGTCATCTCTCTTATACACAGAATTTAGCAGATCTGAATTCAAAGATGCTTCATGGTTGTCGATTTAGTACTCCCAAGACATTGGCAGAGAAGGTCTTATAGAATGTAGTTATATGAAAGCAGCCAAAATAGCGTAGAAATGGACATGCATTAGACTCCCTGGACATATTAGCTGTACCATGTTTTATCTCTTCGCAGGACATAATCAGCTGTTTAACAGGATTATGGCAGATAGATTGCATGTACCTAGCATATTCCAGAGTGCGTCCATCCAAAATTCACCTTTCCACGTTGGACAGTGTTTTATTTCACAACGTATGGTACCCAAAGGAATCTTAAGAAATGTTCAGACTGATGAACATTTTCTTTTATAAGGCAGGTCCTTGCCAGTCAACAAAATCTTCCCCTCCCTTCCCATCTTCCAATCTTGAGTTCTGTCCTGATAATGTCTTTGGCATGCAAAACTGGACCTTAATCATTGCTGGTTACAATCATGGTGCAGGATGTATACAGAATTGGGACCTTGCTAGAACTCATGAGAGAACTTGCTTTTACTTTTGCAAATGATGGCAAGCGTGTGAGGGTAAGTTTAACCATTCATCATTGGCCATCATGTTCATTCCTTTGGTACTTACCAACATGTTTGGCAGGTATGTGTCCAAGGGTCAATGGGAGAAGGAATATTTTCTGGCATGCCATTGCAGCTTGCAGGAACACGCCGAATGCTTGAGCTTATGGATTGGGGCAACTATGGGGCCAAAGGGACGTTTGTCAACATTGGATCTATAGGTTAGCATCCATACCAAATAGCAATGTTAGTAATTTAAATCTATGCACTATCTCATAGAGGCCAGATGTTATACACATTCAAAGGGCAGCATGTTGCACCTAGAGGACATATCATTATATGACCCAAATAAAATACTTTTTGATTAGGCTAATAATTTTAATTCAACCTCTTATTCTTGGAGGGCTGCTTATAAGTTTGATTTGATGCTCGCTTTACTTGCCTTTTCAACAAAGATTCCTCTTCCTAGATATGCAAGTTTGATTAGTTGAGATAAAGATATGTCATCTTAGAAGAGGCACTGGGATCTCTGGTATCTGGAAGATATAATCCGTTGACTGCAATGCACGCTGGACAGTTTGTTCATATTCACTTTTCTATGTGCCCTGTCAAGCACATACTTCACACGTCCGTTAAATTTGTGATCTTAGGCTAATGGGATTAGTATGTTTGATGTTCATGTATGAGAGTTTCTTGATGGCTCATATGAACGACGACGTTACACATGCTACATGTCTCTTTGTAGGCAGTGGGCACTTGCACCTTTGCACAAAGAGCAAAGGGACAAAGACATTCAACATGCTACATGTCTCTTTGTAGGCAGTGGGTACTTGGCTGTGTTCATGCAAATAGCATATTGGTGCCATTTCATAACAAGGACAAGGTGGCCTTTGCACATTTGCTGGTGTCATTTGTGTTGTGGCCATGGTTGAGTATGTTTAGTATATGACTTCTAGCTTGATGCTGTAAGCAATCACTATTTTCTGATCTTCAAACAACCTGAGTTAGCCATTATATCTTCTTGAATATTATATGGAATCACCAAAGTGCATGCAGGCTTTAAGAGGGAAACAGTAGGGCACTTTGCAAATTACATGCACTTTGGTGACCCCATATGATAGGAACAACATGCAGGCTACATGCTTTCAAGACTTTACACGGTCAACAACATTAGGAATTTGCTGTGAAAGTGTTTCAAGACTTTACATGGTCAACAACACTAGGAATTTGCTGTGAAATTCCAGGTTGGAGAAGAACTATCAAAGCCATAGTTGCTGCAAAATGTTGTTAGATGCTGTGATCAACGATTGTGGCATGAGTTGCTGCTTCTCTGTTGGTATGGTTAAATTCTGACTTTACAATTGACTATAGGTGGAAGAAGGCTTTATGAAGTATTCATGTGAGTGTTGGTCAGGCTCTTCTTATAACATAAGCTGATTTCAGGGGCGACGGAAGCCAATGAAGAAGATGATATCTTCCTGCTTATGGCGCCACAAAACGCTGTTGGCAACTGCATTATTGATGTATGTGGAATTTTGTGACGCTTGTGTCTCATGACATCGTCTCGTAATCTAATAAAAAGAATCAGAAAAAGAAAAGATGTTGACACATGGATTTCTTCTTTGAAAGTGATGTGGCAATTCAGAATATATATATATTTACAGAAAAAAGTTTGTATCTTCTAGAATGCATATTGTGCATGAATCATAGTGCCTTTATCAAAGCCATGAATTTATGTCAAAGGGCATTATTCTGACTTGTGAGAATAAGAAAAAATTTCAGAGGTATCCTCAATTTAGAGTAACGTGTTGCCCTGAAAGATGTGACTGGTTGAATTTTGAGGTTCTATAATATATGTACCATGTACAATGATGTATCTATTGATATTTTACCATGTCATTAGCCCAGGATAAACTTCAGTATCAATTGTCATGAATAGTTTTGGAACGAATTCATTGCAAATTCTAAGGAGATAAAAGTGGGGGCATGTAAAGGCTTCATTAAAGTCAGCAACATAATCAGGTTACATTGTTACATAATATTGTCATGGCGATATTATATTCTATTTTGAAACAGAATATGTGGATGTAGAATTCTGGTTATCTTGGCTGAATGGGATGCCTGGGGTGCAGGATTTGCAGGCAATGGTAGCTGCATGCGGTGACAGGCCTGTCATAATTGTTAATCCAAAGTTGAGGGTACATATTTCACCTTCAACTGTGAACAATTTCATGGGAATGTTTGTCCTGAAGAAAGTGATCTATTGCAGGACTTGCCTGGCGCAGGAGGAGTAATGCAAGTATGTACTATATTGCTTACGACCTTTTGCTTGTAAGTTGAGCAAATTGCAGATGTTTTATGTCTCATGCAGGTGATTGGCAGGGCAGAGAGGATGCAGTTTGCTGATACATTTGTTCCTTGCTACAATTTTAGACTGCTCTACTATTCTGGAACTCAATATCCTATTCTGGGCGCACTCAGGTGAATTTCGTGGATAAGCAATGTGTCAGGAACAGTAATAATGACAAAATTATTTTAGATAAGGATCTTTCTGACAGCAAGGAGTTGAAGCATTTAGTAAATAATTATTGAACAGATTTTCAGCATATGCCTGAGGTGTTTCTTAGATCTGAGACTAAGTGTTTACACACATGTTCAAGTTCAGAATGAAATATCCCGGACCATATGAAATATACAAGAGGTTTGATGGTGAGAAGGGTGAAGAAAAATACACACAAATTGCAACTTTTGTAGAAGAACCCAGCAGTAGTGATATTGGTGATGCATTTTCTGGTCGTCTAAGGTAATTTTGGATTTTAGCCAATAAAGCATTAAATGTCATGTGCAATCAACATCATCTGATTTTCTATCCTTTCTGCAGAAAGGAACCGGCGAAAGGAATATGGTAAGGCATCACTAGGTTACAATTGGTGCTAATGTTTTCTAAATATTGCTACCATCATTGCAGGGCCTTTCTAAGCAGCCTCACGTGATCCAACAAAAAGGCAAAAATTTTTATTCTTTCGAGTCATTTTAAACAACATTAAAAATGTTGTATACATGCCAAAATGTACAAAATGAAATAAAATGGAATGTTCTATTATGTTTTGTAACCTAAGATGTCAGGAACATTCACAATAAAAGCTACAGCCTGTTTGGATATTTCACATTTGCACTACTAGTGACTATATCATATAATGCATTCTAATGACTTTGAGTAGAAATTGGACATCGACGTCTATCATGGGCAGCTTTGAAATTGGCAAGAGTTCATTCATCAATGGAAATTCGAAGAATGTTGAAGGTTCCATGACATATCGGTTTGACTTCCATTAGTTTCTATAACTTTTGCATTTCCAAATACCATGAAGAAGTTTTATGCCTTGTGTTTTGCTTTATCAAAGGCACTTAGATGTAGATAAGTTGGACCATATATTGATGTACATGATGGCATTTTGCAGCACAAATAGTTAGGACATATGATGCTGGTTGAATCAATGCACCCACAGGCGCAGAGCAGCCAACAAAGTTCAAAGTTCAACCCTCTAATCGAGGATATTACAGCTCCAGACAGTAGCAAACTTTTGGCCACAAACGTCTTCTGACAAGAGCCATCTTCTCACGCAATTTGGAAGACAGTTGCTTCAGATGTTCAATATCTTTGACTTGCTCATTTGCAATTGTCTCGCACAATGTCCATCCTTCTTGTACACCGTCGAGAGGGGAATCAGAGGGGCAGATCGAGTGTTGTAGATTATGTGCTTGTAACCAAGCAAAATCTACAGCTTCCTATGCATCTGCAGCAGGGTTGCCCTTAAGGGGCTATTTATAGCCAAATGGCTATATTTTGAATATTTTCGAAAATGAGATACTAAAGCTGAATAGGTTACTATTGAAAATAAATTATATTCTTTCGCCAAAGTTTTACCATTTCGTCCACCCGCCTTTCTTAAATTAGCCATACATTCTTAAGCTTAGATCTAGAGTTTCGCCTCCAGTTCCATGGATCTAAGTATTTAGGATCATAGATTATCCCCTTACCAACATTGTAGATCAAGTAATTGTTTGCTAGCTCTAGTGGACCATAGTAGAATATGTAGCATAATAACAGGGGGTTTCTTTTGTATTTTTGTACGTTTTTTTCTATGGTTTTTATATGATTTGATGGGCGTATTGCACGAGACCTACTATTTAGTATATCTAGAGTGCGCACTGTATTCTCAGATTTAAATGACATATTATCTATGATTTTGCAATGGTTTAGCATTTGCATAGTTTTCCTTGAAAAATCAATTATTTTTAAGTTCCCAAAACAGACATGCAAGCATCGAGGTCCCTTATTTTAGGGTTCTTTAGGAAAGGGTTTGCTTTACCGTTGCCAGCCAGATTTGCTTCCGGAAGTACAAAGCATGCGTTACTAAACCCTAACATGATGCAGATTAGGGATGCGGTTTAGGGTGCGACTTGGCATGGCTTAACTAGCTTCCATCCGCCCGGATATGGCACCCACGTTTTGGAGCATTTCTTTGCCTTGGAGCTCTGATTTTAGAAGTCAAATTTTACCAAAGATGGCACCTCTTCTCTTTGATACCGGTATTCTTGAAGCACAAGTTTGTTCAAAAACGGCGAGAATCTTTGGCATCTTATGCAAAGCGGCCAGGATTCTCTAAGGAGATTCGGGTATATCATCCGGTTTTTTCGATTATCTTTTGCAAATCCTTGTTTCTTACATTCACTTCTTGGAATGATGCGTGGTCAATTAAGAAAACAGAAGCAAACAAAAGAGCTTGTTGTCCTGAGTAAGAATGTACAAGATCTTGATGTGGCTTTGGAATTAAGCAAAGAACAAATGCCTTCAGCTTGAAAAATAATTTTCTTGGTTTCTACTATAGCATCTGCCACAACCTTGGCTGCGTCTGGACTTGTATCCATGTACAGAAATGAGAGAAAATTCTGTGTTCTCATACTTGTTTGCAATTGAGAGCTTCATTTCTCACGTACAAATTCTTAGTGGTCAAACAGATCTGCTTTACTTGTTGTTAAGCAAGTGCTCTACTGGTGGAACCATTATGCTACATATTCTCATGCAGGAATGTTGAAGACGAATATATAGCTTCTAATAGATGGTTTCTCCTAAGCTAATACATTTGGTATCATTGAATGTGATTCTTGCAGGAATGGCTGAGAAGTGTATCATGGAATGTGATTCTTGGAGGATATGCCAAACAGGGATTTCTCCTCAATGCAATTGTTTTAGGAATTGCCCAACCATGATTTGATTTCTGAAATGCCACAGTTTATACATATGGCAGGCATGGGGAGCTTAAAAAATCATTAATTTTTTCTCAGTAGATGCCTGAAAGGGGGATGGGTTCAGATGGACTGAAAGGGATGGGTTCAGAAAGACTGCCATGGTTGCAGGTTACGTATCTATGTCTGCAGGCGTTACTTTAAACGCTTAACAAGATCAAGCTGATAGTAAGCCAGCGAGGAATGTCTATCGATCATCCAGAGCCACTTGTTAAATTTGCACAGAGCTTTGATGCAAAGTCATGTCCAGCGGTAATTTCAACTTCAAACTCATTTTAGCAATTGACCATGTTGACTAGTTTGTTATGCATTTGTACTTTAGTAGTTTAGTATGCTCAAAAAATTAATGCTGAAGCCATGTATTCACTGGCATGATCCAAACATAATCGAGGACGAACATAATCGAGGACGGCATGAGTGTTACTTTCACACAGCATGAACAATTAATGTATGAGTCCGTGGAGCCAAAAGCATGATACCAAGGAGATATCTGTCCCAGAAAATGGAGCAGAAAAAGATTCAAAACAACGTTTTTGGAAAACTGTTTGGTAAATCATATTCTAACTTAAGACTGTCAAGGAAAATGAGTATCTCTGCATGTGTGGACCACTATGCAACATTAGAAGCTTTAGAAGCTCATTCAATTGGAAAGTAGTATTAATCTTGATTAAGCTGTAGCAAGCTCCATGCACCAAACAAACCATGGGAGCACTGACTTAGAAAATTATCATTCGATATTGTTGTTGCTAGATTTCGACGTGTTCAATTCCAAGAACGTGTTCTTGTCCTAATGATTAGACAAAATATACTCATAGTTGTTTGCAATGGAAATAATTTATCTTTAATATTATTGTGCTTCTTAGTAATTAATATTTAGGCCCAGAAAGTTTACCTATGTTTGCTTTATTTAGGGCCCGAAGGGCCCAAAATTTTTTTTAATATAACAACCAACACACAACTACCATTAATATTATTAACACAGACCATTGCATCCAACGATTTAAATTAAAATCCCCCGAAACCCCCTTTGGTTTAGGTGCATATTCCCGGGGGGTTACGTAGTGGGCTGACGAGAGCCCCTAAAATTTACAATACATGTATAAAATTAACACCATTAAGTATATTCTCTCAAACCTTATAGTATTTTGCAAATCTCAACATACAGTATACAAAACTTATACAAGGCATACCCCACAAACAAGGATTGCTATGTACGGTCCGGATCAAGGAATAAAGGGCAAATATGCCAATCCGATAGCTCTCGATGCCCGAAGTAACCCCCCGTGTGAATATGCACCTAAACCAAAGGGGGATACTCAAAAAATCAACAACTACTCAAATTTTGCTAAACATAATAGGTTTTTTTAATCCTGTAAGTTGTATGTGAATTGACATCTAATTTATTTATTTCAATTACCACATTAACGTTGGCAAGATTCGCCAGAGTTTCTATGAAATAGTTCAAGTCGCAAAAAGTAATCGCCTACAAAATTAATATATAAAGCTTATGATTCGCCTCACCTTCTAAATCACGCCTATGCAGATATGGCCTTAAGGGCAACCCTGATCTGCAGGTGGGAACATACAACAGAGATGAGGAGGTGGACTCAAATCATCAATCTCATCTATGTCTACGGTAGATTGGCAACCTATGCTTTCATATGCCTCAGCTTCGCCTGGTTTACGAACAACAGAGTCTTATGCCCAACTGCTAACAGAAGAGCTAATGGGAGTTTTGCACCTTTCTACATTAAAGCAGTACACTAACAACCTAGTACACTAGCAACCTGGTCACACAAGCTGGTCACAGTTATTCTGAGTGCAGCAGAACGATGTTCTGGGAGAAGATGCACAAGGTGGTCTTCGTGTTTGACAAGCTTTCCTTGAAACAGGTGATGCTAACATGAAAGCTTACATGCTAGCTCAGACTGGTAATTGATCTCACTCTCAAGTTGTAGGCGATCAAACAATACAAAGCTTTTCTTATGGGCAAGCAGGCACAATACATAGCAGAGCGTCAGTTGAAAAGGATCTATCCCCTTCATCATCACCCCAAAACATTTTGGAGAAGACTACTACAGAAATTTATGAAACCTACTGAAAACATCTCTTTAGAACAATGGGAGCTATACTTGATTAGAACAATGGGAGCAATACTTGATGCAGTTTTACGATCCTAACAAGGTTCGTAGTGTGGCGATGACACAAATGCTCCAGCCCTGGTTGTAACAGAGATAGATCGATAGATGTCACTAAAGATTTGCAACGTCTCCAAAATGACAATGCTGCAGATTTAGATGGCACGCAAGCAGAACTGTTAAAGTGGGCTGAACCCACAAATTATTCCCATTCTTACTATTTTGTTCAATAGGGCACCTCTGCCTCGCAATAGACCATTAGCAGAGTAGTTCCAATATATAAGGCCTGCAATCCTCATTGTCATGCCAACTACAACCAACAATCACCGCACAATCATAATCAGTTCATTGTGCCACCGCACAATCATAATCAGTTCATTGTTGGCACAACTGCGAGCTAGAATTCTTAAGCAAAGGCAGAAGAAACAGAGGTGCGTGCACTTGCACGTGCAGGGTTCATGTCTAAACACTCCACCATACACTATGTTTTCACATTTTCGCGCGTTGATAGATGACATAAAAAAAATAAATGCCAAGATTTCTGCTTTGTGAACTTTGCCAAAGCTTTCACCACAGTTCCACTATTTGTTAAGCCTTTCTATGTGTCCCATGACCTCTTGGTCTCCGTGGATGTTAAAAAATCTATTCTATTCTATTCTATTCTACCTACCTACAAGTCATGCATGCACCTCATATAGTCATGCATGCACCTCATATATGCACCTCATATATGATGCATATTCCTACCTAAAATCAATCAACTAATTTGAGGATGCACAGTAAGCGCTCGAAAGATTCAGAGGAAGAAAGAGGATTGGGAAAGACTAAGGGTAGGCTAATTGGGATATGTCTCGACGCATTTCTAGGAAAATAAACAGAGCAAACCAGGGATTGATAAGGGCAATGATGCAAGGAACAAGACACATAACAATAAACTTCTGCGATTTTGGTTTGGTATTTGGGAATCAGTGGTTAGGACTATGATTTTGGTGTCGTATTGTATGAAAAAGGGTATGTTTGTGCATATTTGAGCAGCTTGTTTCGATTTAGAAGTCGAATTTTTAGTTTTGATGTGTTTGCAATTTTATTATTGCTATGGTCCGCGAATTTCCCTCCTAAATTGTAGGGTGTGGATAGCATGGCAGGCGACTTTCTTTTTCCAGCCTGGGTCGCCCTGGTTTTTTGCCTTACTCTGTGAGGCCTTTGGTTTTGCGTGATGTGCCTCTGCAGGAGATATGATGCCAGGATATGGATATGGAACAGAATCAGAATTCGTTGAATCAGCTCTCTGGCACAGAATCAGAATTTGTTGAATGAGGAATTGGTGAATCAATATGGAGCAGCATCTGGAAATCAACATGGAGCAGCATTTGAAGATGAGAAAATGAGAAGAAAAGCAAAGACGGCAACGACGGACCTGTGATAAACATGAAGGTGAAGCTAAAAGGTGGATGTTGTGGTGCCAAAGATTGGTCTGCCGGAACTCCTTCTGTCAGTATTCCTAGCATTTTCGTACCTGCTATAAACCGGGGTGTTCATCTAATTGGAGCTCTAAAGCATGGTTTACAGAAGGCCTCGGCATCATCGCTGCTAGCTGTTAGCCTATTCCGGCCTCCTGATCTGATTGGAGCTCTAAGGCATGGTTTTGTTCTTGTTTTTTTTAATGCAGGATTTAGAGATCTAGAACCGTTGGATGATGTTGAAGCTTCTCTGATTACTCTGAAAAGCGAAGGGTTCTGCTGGTGAGGCCTTCGCTTTGGCCTGGAGGTTCGAATCCTCCAACCCTGGTCCTCCAACCCTGGTTATGTGAAGTTGCCGGCAGAGGATTGAGTGTCACTATTGGGTTTTTTTTTTGTTTCTTGTGGTCAATCGACACCTTAGGAAGTTGCAAGTGTTTTTTTGTCCAAAAAGATGCTGACCGCTGATTTCGCATGATGCCCGGCATATGCTCGAGATCTAGGGTCGGCATTCCATCTTACAAATGGAACCCATAATACTTGGAAAAATCATATTTGTGATAAAGGAGGCATGGATGCGACTTTCTCTCAACAACAGTTTATGGCAGAATTTAATGGCAACAAACAACCATGTTACAAGATTTATGAAAAACTCCAGAGGAAGAAACAAAAGGAGAAGACAAAATGAAGAAGGATGCCAATATAGAGAACCACAACACATAGAAAAGCGGGCAAAATGCTAAGACATCAATGGGATAAGGAACAGTAAGAAGAGCAGTGGGGCAAAAGTATGCTGGTGGGTATCAAAAGCATGCGTCCGGACGCATGCTTTCAGCACCCATGCTTCGTGCTTTTTTTTGGGTGATGGTGGGTGCTGGTGGGTTCATTTTTTTACACCCTTCATTTGTTAAGAGGATTCTTCAGCCAAGAATCATTCCACAATGCTCGAATTTTCCATCAGATTAGCATCGATTTCATTAGATTGGAGTCTGATTAGTGCGCAGATTGACCCAAACTCCAAATTGGCATGTGAATCTCCAATTAGTTGCTCAATCCATCATATCTTTTCATAAAACTTATCCACCAAGGTAGGATTGTCATTTCGACCATATTACCCTAAAAGCCCCATCTAATTTTGCTTAAATTGGGGGTGACTTAAGAGATTTCTCCTTTGTTTTACAAAAAACTGTTCTGAAGAATGGTTTTCTTTAATTTCTCCCAATATCCCAAATTAGGGTTTAGAAATTTTGCACATAGGATATGGGTGCATGGCCGATTATGAAAAATGAAAAGCCCGGCTGGTTTAGCTAATTTTAATTTGGGCTGAATTAAAAAATTCTTCACCGTACCAAAACTAGCTGCCGAGAAATGGTTTTCTCTAATTGCTCGCCACACAATATCCCAAATTAGGTTCAAATTTTTGCACGTGGGATATGGGTGCATGGCCGATTATGAAAATCTGAAAAGCCCCATCCGATTTAGCTTAATTTGGGCTGAATTAAGAAATTTTGTTCTCTTTTACAAAAAATTGCTGCGAAATGGGTTTTCTCTAATTGCTCATTCAATATCCCAAATTAGGCCCGAAATTTTGCATGTATGATCGAATTGCATGGCCGATTATGAAAAACAAAAAACAAAAAGTCTTTGGAAAGTCTTTGGAAAGTCTTGGAAAGTCTTTGGTCTTTGAGGCCGAAGCCGCGTTTATTTGATACCCACCAAAGATACTTTTTGCCCGATGAGCAAATTGTAAAGAAAACGGTGACCAAGATAACGGCCTTTAAAAGGCGGGGGCGGTTTTCTTACCGGAAACACATACTATCTTGTTTGAACAACCACGCGGAAGAAGGGGATAAACACCCTCGAGAGCCCATTACCTCGGATAAATGGGCCCGGAGGGCGAGCCCATTTATCCGAGGTAATGGGCGAAAAGTGGGTGTTTATCAACTTTAACCCCGGCGGTGCAAGCCACCTCATCCATACCTAGAATCGAGCTTCCATAGCTCGGTTATCACACGGGAGGGCCAAAGATCGGTTATCAAGAGTCCGAGCTCGGTTATCAAGTCCTAGCCCGGATTATCGCGATCCGAAAGTGAATCGGGGCAAAAATCCTCCGGTGAATCCAGAGCAAAGTTGCAACATTTGTTGCTCTTCTTCCCCTGTTCCACTTGCACGGTATGCCTATCACGGGGCAGCAATCAATGGCGTGGATTGCGCCGATCCAAAGCCCGCAGGTTAAAGAGAAAATAACTTGTGGGCAAACAAGTTCAATTTAATAATCATACTAGAGAAGAGACAACCTTGTCACCAACAAAGATGCTGCAGGAGACGTTGTATAAGGGAGAGCTCAGAATAGTTTAGGGAAACAGCGGTTGTCACCATCTCAGATATGATCATTCCTGTGGTCAATTCCCCTCACTAACATATCCACTTCCATTTTCTTGCCACTACCAAAGAGATGGCTTCTCTGCAACATGGATGCTTGACTGATGATGGCAACCAATCCCTTTTTCTAGATTTGATCTAGCTAAAAGCTGATAGATATCTCAAAGTTGTAGAAAGGGTTGCCTCTATAGCAGTAGATTAATACATGGCGCCCCCTGTTATGGTAAGGAAGAACAATTCCACTAATGAACAAAATGAGATGCTAAAATCCAGGTGCGTAGTTTCTTTCTGAATTATTGACTCAAAGTCCTGGTGCTTTCAAAGGAGGCATATAGACCAAATCATGCCATTGTTGACCAAGTAGTAGCCAAAATTTCTCTCAATTTTTGTTTACCCAAAACTGAACTTTAGTTTAATAAGGACCAAATGCCAAAGTTTAATCACAAGCATTGACTTTTTCCAACCGATGAACTTCGCTAGGTTCGTTTTTTTTCATTTAATTCTAAAAAATGCAATAATTAGAAGTTCACTATGAGACTGAAATTAGCTAAAACTTGTGTGAAAATGCATCAAGATGCTTCGAGATGAGCGTCATCTGACTTCTTGGAAAGATGCAATGCAAGGGCAAAAACATTTTTTGATCTTTGTCCAACCAAAGAACTTTGCCAAGTGAGATGTTTCTCATTTAATTTAAAAACTCCAGTAATTAGAAGTTCGCCTGATTGATGAAGGCGCATGACTACACCAAAGTGAAACCATGTTTTCTGGGAAAGAAAGCGACCTTTCTATATTGGCTTGGATGATGTATAGCTGCCAGTAGTCATGGTTTGCCAATAATATAGACCTTCCTGTTACAAGATACATGAATAGTAACTCGTCAAATAAAATATCAGCTAGTTCGGCAGGCAAGCTTTATTGATGCAGATAGTGGATCTGCTGAATTCGAGGTTTGCAGCCACTGAAGCCACTGATCAAATGTGCTCCTGCCTTAAAAATTCCAAGGATTCCCTGCAAGCGAACTGATTCGACTAAAGTTCCAGAAGCCAGAGGCGAAGACTCCTCCGAGTTATGACAAAACCCTTGTTTGGGGTTCGCCCGACCACTGCATGTGGAGGAAAAAAGAACAAAATTGTTGAAATAAAGAGAAAACCCATTAAATAAAGTGGAACCATTGAATACAAAATGGAAACTGGGTCGACTAATATCCTTGGCGTGCATTCTTATGCCGCCACATGGCACCAGCCTACAATGCAGAATGGTAGTTGGGTCGTTCCATTCCGCATCATCGACCGAGCAGGTTTTGGCTTTAGGGTTTTGTTAGGGTTCTTCAACCGCCGCCGAGATTAGTTTAAGTGAATCCTTCATACAGTTTGCTTCAGAATTGTGCCTGGGATCTGGATTCTCTTAAGCGAATATTTGATGATTCCCTTAGGAAAATGCCCCCAATAACATGTGCCACCAAGAATCTCGTCCATTAGAAGATTCATCACGGCATTGGACATGCCTACATAGGCATACTTACCATTAGGGGATTTTTTCACCACTATTTGGGGACTATATGCTTTAGGGGTTAAATTAGCTTTCATAAGTTAGTATACCAGGGGTCTTTTTGGCCATTTATGGAATGCAGATGGCATATCCCTTTTGTTAAAAATGAATTTCCCGGGTGCTAGAAATATGTTGAAAAGAAACTCCATCTTGACAATCAATATGCTCACGCATTCAACATATAGGAGCATCTAGTATGCATTCCATATTCTATACGACACGCTGTCGCATGAGGACAAAAACTTCCCAACCCTTCTCCACTCATCCTTAATCTGAGCAGCTTGAAGATGCTACATATGTCGCATTTCCTATGCGAGGCATAGAAAAGCAATATTATTATATGCCATGGTCCTGCTCACAAAGAGCGCGGCTATAATCGCTAAGAAAGAAGCTAAGACGAAATGAGAAGGCGATACTAGTGACTTGAGATAACAACCTGGTGACCTATGGCATACTCTAAGTTTGTTGAAGTCATAATGATGCTGATATTTCGATCATCTATTGCAGATGCAAGACGTAACTCTAGTACCCATAATTGTGCTCCAGTTATGCGTACCGAAGCTACGCATTAACTTCTATGGATGCCCGAAGATTAAGCGTCGCTATGGGCTTCAACAAGCTTAAAGCAGTTGACTCGTCTAACTAAGAAGGATCGTGGCTACGATCCTTTTGAGCTTAGCTGAAACAGACCAAGCAATGCACGAACCAAACAGGCATAGACCATTCAAAAGGATGACAAACGGTGGCGATCGCCCCTGCTTCCCTCTGATTGCACCATAACCGCATCGAAGACAGAAGCATTCCCGTCGATAAACTGGCGGGGCCATCCACTGACACCACTTCCGGTGGAATGAGCCACAAAGGGAAGAGTGGATGTCATTCACAAATCTCCTTCCTTTGCCCTATCTGGAGGCGTGAATAAACATGAGCACATAATACAATATAACAATACAATCACCTGGAAGGAAGGAAGGAAGGAAGGAAGTTTATTTTAACGTCCACGGAGGCCGAGGCCTGAGAGGAGACGCAATGCAGTGCAAAAAGCCAAAACCCCAACACCAAAACAAACAATGTAAGCATGCGGTAGAACCCTACTAAGGGATGAAAAAACCCCCACTTGGGAGGAAAACCCTAACAAGTAGGCTCTCAAATACCATGCCCTTTAAGAGCAAGTCGGCGAAATCTGCCGGGATGTAAGCTCCCGGTCGCTACCATAGGTGATGACGAGTAGCGATGAAGCGGGTGTCGAGCATCTAAGATCGGTGTGCTTTGCTTTCGGACATGGGCATATCTTGGGCATTTGGGAGGGGCATGGTGCTCATCCTCTATCACGTGCATCTCACAACACCGACATATCCTCTCCTCCCGGGGATCCAGGTACGCCATTCACCTTGGCTGACTGTCTCAATTGCGAGGTAATGGGAACCCGCCCTTATGGCGGCAATAGCTCTCCGATTTCTTCCGCGGAGATGTGTGCTTTCAAGTACCAATGGGGTCCATGCTCAAGGTGGGATTAATCTGGCGTGATAGTGCTCTGTCTTGGGCTTTGCAAGAGTAGAGGCATCCCACAAGTGGCAAAGATAGCCCGCATCCAATTGCCCATTCATCGGATCTGACCGGTGCCACCATCCTTTGGTAATCCATAGACCACCTCCTAAACCATCCCCTGATTCGTAAGCCATACCCTCTTTTGTTGGGGCCCTGCGTTAACAACCACGACGGGTGGGCAAAGCGATGCTCATCCATCCCATCCACCTTATGGAAGCAAGTAAGATGCCTTCGCGATAGCGGAGAATCGTCAGAAGGCGAACCCCGTCTCATACAACAAAATCGATGCAGATGCGGTGGTCCTTCACTCCCAAGCTATATGTCAAGAAAGCTTTTGCACCCTTTCCAACCTATCCCATCGTATTTTTTGCTAACTGGCTGGGCCCCAAACCTCCACCCCATATAGCAGCAGGCCAACCAAAGCTCTAAACAGGGTGTGCTCTCCTGGGCCCGATCCGCGAGAGATCTATCGGCAACACGCGTTTTGCATTGCATATAAAGCCTTCCGGCAAGACCGGCTCTTCTCTCCACACACTCATCCCCAAAGATGTTAGTAGTGAAATCAATTCCCGGATACTTGAAGCTCTAATTGACCATCTCCACTTCCCGCCCCCTCGTAATAGAACTCCAGGGATAGGGTGTTGCGAGGACAGGATCGCGTGAAGCTTAGTTTTGTGCAAGTTCATCTGTCATTCCCCGTTGCCCCCGTAACCCACCGAGGGCATCCAAATGTCGCCGATATCGCTTTGGGTCAGTGATGAGCTAGCAAAGCTACATCATCCGCGAGATATAGTAACCGGCTCACGGAGGTCGTGAATCGGATAATTGCACCCCCGGCTCCCCCATGGTGTCGCATCCACGCCTCCAAGCTATCAATATACAACCCAAAAAGCGTTGGGAGACAAATGGGCAGCCCCGCTTAACCCCATAGTGCTAGCTACATGACATCATCAATACAACAACATCCTCATGAACAATAACAATGAGGGGAAATCCTACCCAGGGGCTGGGACTCAAGGGGTATGGACTGACTTGGGCCTCGTAAGTCATTGCAGGCAATTCATGGCACATGGATTTGGGCGGCATAAGAACATGGCTAAGGGTAGCCCACTCCATCCGCCCTCCACGTGCACACTGCGCAGTTGGGTTGAAAAGTGTTGGGACCGGACCGTAGCCAGGGTGCATAGCCAAAGGGCTACTCACCGGGTTGCATCTCCCCCCATGGGATGAGGGAGGAGAGTCACCTCCCCTCCGGGGCTTCCATGCCCAACCACCGGTGACTAGAGGGCCTTTGCCCTTATTCGACTTGAACCCAATGGAGAGTGACGCATCCTCCACGGGTGTCCCGAGCTCATGCCTTGCCCACACGGTGGCAAGCCATTAAGCCTAGTCCACGGGGATCCCGTGGAAGGCTTTACACACCCGGGGGGATGGATTACGTGTTGGGACAAAGTACCCCCTTGTTCTCGCAGGTCTAGCCCCTCTACCCACAACCGGTGGGCTCCGTTGCCCAGCCGCTAATAGTGGGAGCTAGTAGGCTACCTATGATCATCGCTACACAAGCTTTAGGCTCTCTACCCCCTTCCCAATACATGGAGATCCGTGAGTGAACAACATCATCACTGGTGAAATGAAGAACATCATCTAATCTATCTACCTAAACATCCAGAGTTAGGTTCCTTAGTTAGGGCTTATGATCTTGGGATCTATAAGACTTCTATGGCTGATCTAACATACTAAACCTGCTTATTGCCTAGCCAAAAGGTAGCTTTGCACAACAGAATGACTAGATACCTGGTCCTTGACCTGCTCCAGAACCTCGGAATGCATCCATGCCTCTGATCCTGCTGAAGACTGCTGCTACGCGATGATCTGTTGTGCAAAGACGGCTTTGCAGAGCCGAGCAATGCGAAATGGGGTCTTGACTTGGCCGAAATGGCTCAAGAGAACCCTAAATGCGAAAAAGGAAAGGAGCTCTATGAAAACCCTAAAATGCAAAGAGAAGAAAAGGGTTTAGGGTTTAAGAGGAAGCCCTTTTATAGAAACCTAGGGTTAGGTTAGACATTGGCCAAATGGGGTTTAGCCATTTGGCAATGGGGTCCATAGGGTTATTAATTGTGTATGTTTATTTAACATGCACAACATTCGAGGTTGCCCCCCTAGGTGCGACTCTTGGCCCCTAGGTGCAACCTTCTTCGGCTCGCAAGTACATGTCATCCGTGACATGTACGTGTGACGTGACCGTATAATATACGTATTCAAGTCGTATATTATGCTGGAACGTCACATTCTCCCCACCTTGACTTGATGCTGTCCTCAGCATCACGTGTCTCCCCACCTTGGAAACCTGCATATCCTACAATCACATTCAATATATATACAATTTTACGATATAATTACCTCAAGGTAACATTTTAATTTATCATAACACATCCTTGTTTAATATCATACTATGGTAAGGGAGTCTTTCACCCTCTTACTTTATCATCTATTATTATTCACAAAATTTTACAGCTTACACCATTATTATTATTAACATAGTTCCAAAATTTCCTACTTAAGTTTCCACATCGTTTCCTTACAACACATCGTGATAAAATTATGTGTTGCAAGTCTTCGCAGTGTGACCTTCCTCCCGTAGACTCTCCTATTGGCCTGCAGGTCCAACACTACGCTAGCATACATTTAATTATTATAGATGTTGGTTGTTAGGGAACCAGCCATTAATTACAACTACATGAATGCAAGGCATATCTCCCGGCATAGGAAGATTATGTTTCTTCCATCGTGGCCGTGGAGACAGCGCCCTATTATGCCTAGGATGCCAACTCATGCCTATACCTTTAGTTGCCTTTGGCGTGGAGGATAGTGTCCTTCCGTATTTGGTGAAGGATAGGGTCCTCCGAAGTAGTAGGCATTGACCAAAGGTGCTTTCCTATCAATGCATGCACCGAATGACCTCTTATCTCTCAAGGTCGTCTACTTCAGGTGGGACGGAAGTAGACTTTTAATCTACCTTCCACTCACCTAGGGTGTCGGTTTGTCGACTACTTTTGTGTGGCCGACCCTTGCATTGCTCCATGAATTGTAGTATGCGCTTCTCAAGATCTATTTGTAGTGCCCGTGGCGCCTTCCACTAGTAAGTGTCCCTTTCACTAGGTATTGGAGGATTGAGATCTTCTTGTCTTCTTATAGGATCGACAAGAAGAATCTGCGGGACAATCTCAAGGTGATCGTCCGGTCATTTTCGGTAACTTTGGTGTCTCCAATACTTCCTCACGGATTAGGAGTGTGTTTCTTTAGGAGACTTACTTGGAAAACACTATGGATCTTCAAGTGTGCTGGCATGTCCAACTTATAGGATTGGTTACCTATTCTTTTGGTTATCCTGAATGGTCCAGCGCACTTTGGAGCAAGCTTCTTGCAATTGTCGATGTAGAGCTTCAGCAATTGTCCCCTAATCGCCGATCTTTCGTGTCGCCGATCTATGAGCTTGAGCCTGTCGCCCGATCTGAGCTTAAACCCTAACCGCCGATCGCGAGCTTCAGCCAATCGCCGATCAGAGCTTGAGCCTAACATCCGATGCGAAGCCACCCTAATCGATCTGAGCTTGACCCTAACTTGGCCGATGCAAAGCTTCATCTATGCAATTGTCGATGCGAGCTTGTCGCTATGCTCTTTGCCTCCTCTTAACGCTAGAGGATATCTTCGTACTTCCTCCACCAACTATTGCATGTCGGCTAGCATCCGTTAACGTCTTAAATAAACATTACAAACTTGGACCCCTGCATGATCCTGCTGGACTTCCCTTAATGCATGCAATTATATTAATTACCTTACGGTAATATTTGTATATTAACATTATAGTAGTATTGGATATATTGCTTCCAATAGTATTATATTTAACTAACTGTTATATGATAACTTTACGACCTTTAAGATATGTCATCATACAATTATCGAGGCAATACTTATTTTGAAAAGTATTTTAATTATTTATCATATGGCTAGGGTTTATACCATCGGATCCAAGTGTTGAGCGTGTGACTCTCGTTCGCTACTTGGTTGGTGATGTATCAACCTTACATGTATATACTTTATATTTGCTATACTTATGGAAAGATAGACAAATTCTTATTATATTTGTCAGGATCCTATGAGGGTTACTTAAATGCATTTGGAAGGAATTACATCCTTGCGAAGGTTTAACTAAGATTTTATGTAATTATTATCTTACTTTGTGTCGATAGTAAGATATCTACACGAGATAAAACCATCTATGCAGTTATTATGAACATATCATTTATCAACAAGACATTAAAGCTTATGATACATGCCCTCACGGAGTGCTATCAATGCCCTGCATAATAGTATACTTAGATTAGATAATTTATGTAGTTATACGGGGTTCACAACCCTGAATAATTTAATTAAGAGCTAGGCTGCTTTTCTCATCATGCATTCTATCTATTATGCAAAGCCTCTCCCCACCTTAGTTGTCGCACCCGCTAAGGCTAGAATACATCTCCCCATTGAGCCGGTGTCAACTAATTTGGAGACGACTTGGCCGTTATATTGCTTCCAATAATTCGCTCTCCCGCTTTGGTGCAATTGGCTATCGCGCCAGTCTTGCATGCTGAAGGACACATAGACATTAAGCATCTATCCATCTTACGCTCCATGTGCTTTGGCTACTTGCGGAAGGAACTCTACTCTAAGGGTCGACTAATTTGATGACAATTCAACCCCTAAGATGTAGGTAGGTTCAGTCCTAAGATTGAGCCCCCATTCTCTTCATAAGAAAATGGTCCTACACCTCAATGTATTCTATCCCGTTAATTGATGTTGTCATAACATCTTAGCGATTCTATTTACCTTAAGAGGTTATATGCTTCTTATCTAACACATTAATTTACTAGCCTTAGCTAACATATTTAATCATCTATGATGGATGCAGCCATCATGTTTAACATATCTATCCCTAAGCGATGAGTTATTGAATTATTTAGAACAATTCTAAATTGCAAGGTTTTATCATCATGACAATTCCTTTTGTCTCAAAAGACTATGTGATTAATGCACTTCTTATTTTTAGATATACCTTTTATGTCTTATTCAATTTTATATTCTAGATATCCCCCTTTCTTAGTTATTTACTCCCTTGGAATATTCCTATCAATTGAATTGATGTCCTCATAACAAGTTGGCCGGACTTGTTAGATTACTTCTTTTCATTCGATTGGATTATTCCTTGGAGGTACTAGCTTTATACATGGTCAACAATTATCCTAGTAATGATTCCTTCTTAGCGTCTTGTCCGGTCTCACCAAGTGGTTTCAATATGTTGGATGTGTTTTTAACAATTATGTATAATTTTAGTTACTCCTATGCATTTCCTTCCCAATCGTTGACGCTTAGCTCAACTTGGGGCAATCCCTTCATGAGAAAATCTAGAAATGCCTTCCACTCCCATTATGGATGTCATCATCCATAAGCCTATCATACTCGACTATATGATCATAGCTCCTCAATCTTGCTCGCATCTCGTCCACACGTTGCCTTCTTGAAGCGGCAAAGGTAGCGTTATTTCGAGTTGCTTGTGACTCGAGCTCCTCCCCTCGATGTAGAGGTCAACTTTCTTCATTCTTTGGTGGTTTTGATGGCGTAGTTGACCACTTGAAATCTTCTATGTTACTTCCCAAAAGCACGAAGGTTGGTTTCGTTGAGAAACATCTTGGCGACTAAAGGATGCCTCTAGACCCGATATTGTTGTGCCAACTCCATCCTTCGAGTCGTAGCATGTTGGCGGACAAGTGTTGAGGATGTTGCCGCTTCACGCCTTCCAATTGTCAGGCATCTCTTTTCTTTGATCTGTTATCTTTTGAGAGAGGGAATAACAAAGGGAAATATGCATGCAAGGCATATAGTTTACACTATTATGATTACAAATACTACTAAAGCTATTAGGCCCCGAGGTGCACACGTACTCCATGGCATTATTGTCGATGTTCCTCCTAGTCTTGGTGTTGAAGATCTATGTCCTCTTATTTTATGAAATGGTGCTTTCGATTGGTAGACTCTTTGATATGTTTGAGCTCTCAATGTATGTGGCTGCAGCACAACTTACGCTTCACATGCTAACTAAGGATGTGGCGGCCGTTGATGCTTGACATTAGGTCTACTTCTTAATCTTGTTCTTGGGCAATTTGCTTCCCCTTCACAATGTCTGAAGATCTTTGGAGACGCCTCTTGAAGTTGTGCGCAATTCCTTTGGCTAGACTCGTAATTAAGGAGTTGTTCTCTTCATCGAGTTGCCTTTGAATTGTCGATCCTTGGGTTCCACGAAGTTGCATGCGAGTTGTCATAGCTTGGTGAGGTTTCCTAGCTGATTAAATTCGATTCTTTGGCTCGGTTCTCCTATTCGCTTCTCCATCGAGCTTCTCATTTTACCTTTTTGATCTCCTTAATGTGATGGCTTAGACATTATCGCGTTCTACGGTGCTATGCTACCTTCTGGTCTTGTGGTACCTTCTAGTTGCACTTTATCACGCTCCACGGTTTTGAACCTCATGTTGCATCTAAGGAGCTCGTGGAAGTACTAGCATTCCTTCATCTTCTGGTTTATGGCCATTGTCCCTCAATACATGTGCATCTTCCTGGCGAGTAAAGTCTCATGACTCTTATCCGTGATTGGTTTGCTGTCAGGGATGATGTACTCTTATATCTGTGTAGCTTGACCCTTGAGTTGAAGTACTTTACGCCCCTAGACACCTTTCGTGTCCTTGAATAACCAGGCTATTGTCTTGAACTCTCTTTTTTTGCGGCGCTTTGGTTCTTGTCCTTGTCGTTAAGGTGTCGAATGCTTCTATCTTGGCGTTGAGGGTCCCTCGTGTCAGAGATAAGTTGGGCTTCTTGTCTTTTAATTGTTGGTAGGAGTACTTGACGAAGCCATCACCTAGTTGTTAGATGAGCATAGTCATAACCCGTCGTTGTGAAGCCTTTCTTAAGTGTATCTCCATCGGCATGCATGTTACAAACATCACCATATAAGGCAGGATTATGGTCGTCAAGGGGTTGCCTCCTCGGTTGGCTCGTTGATGTCGGGTCGTCCGAAGAATTCCTCGGCGTCTGTCGACGAGGTCGTGGCCGCACTTTTTGAAGATGTCTCGGCGTTCCTCATACATTTGTTGAGGACACTCATGTCATTTGTGTTGGTGCTGCCACAATTGGTAGCGTTGCATCGAAGATGTCGTCGTGCAAGCCTAGATGGTGCGGCACTAAGGATCTTGACATGGCGATATTATCTCTCATCTTGATATTGTCTTTGGGCGGCGGTCTTCTACTTGAGGTCGCTTCTCGAAGTGTAACGGAGTGAAGCTTGGTTTGGGCTCAGTCGAGTCTCTCTCTAATTGCTCTTCCATTCGAACACTTGCTCTTGGCTATATCGTGGTTCTTTGCTTCATCCTTTGGCAGTCGAAGTGATGGAGTTTCTTAATGCAAACACTAAACCCTAAAACATGATCCTAATTTTGTACTATGTGTGAGCACCCGATACTTATGATAGACATATATATAATTATATTGGGATTTTAATTCATCCACTTTTCTAATTTATAGAAGAGCATATGTTTAAATGTTTATACTCCTTTAGGATTTTCCCTCCTCCAATCACGTTTGATTCTTCGGTTTTGCTGCATCTTCCTCGTTCTACTTGACTCCGGGGTTCCTTGAGGTGTTGCGACTGTAGTTGACCTTCGTGTGTGATCTGAGGTCGTTATCCCAAGTCGCGGAGAACGTTGCTCGATGTGAACCCTTAAGTTGAAAATGCTCCTCCTTAATACCTGTCATCTGGAGCGTCGTGACTGTTCAGCGTCCCTACATGCCATTGATCGCTTGAGTACGATCACCTGATTTGGGATTCCTCAAAATGGAATCTAATTGTTCCCTCCAGAATTGTCTCAATAGAGACAACAGAGGCCCCGTCTGGTACTGGAGCATTGTGATGTCTACTGAAAGCATAGACCTTACCTTTAGCTACAACCATGCCCTTCACTAGAAGAGGAAGCTTTGAAGACATCTGCAATAGTATCAAAACATATGAAGATCAAATCCGAGGAATCACGATCACAATTATAGAACTAAATAGGCAATTTTCTCTAGCAAATTGCTGAGGCGATCTACTGGAGCTCTCTTGTTTTTCAAACTAAGCTATAAATACATAACACTAGCTGATTTAGGCAGTTTGAAAGATCGCAGTTGCAATTTGTTCAGCTAGGGGATCGCCACTGCGATCTTTATAGACAACTTTCTGCAATGATACCCCACTAGTTGCTTATTTAAGTTCCAAATAGTCTTGGAGATTGCAGTGCAATTTGTTTCAGCGCAAAGAGATGACCATTGCTATCTTCTTGCAGAGGTCGTACCCCTGTAATTAGGGCTTAGGATGTAAAAGACAATCCAACTCCCTAATCACATCGAGCTCAGCATAATGATGACAAAGACTAGCTGAAAACAATGATCGAAACAAATCCAACCAAAGAACTCTAAATCAAATGAATATGCCCTAAACAAGTTACAGAGAAGGTAGATAGCAATATTAACAAAGCATGTCATGTAATGGAGATTTCTGAGTGTATTTTTTTTATTGAATTTGAGGTTATACACTCACATTCAAATTAATCTGTTTGGATGGCCTGACGAGAATGTATGAGCCAGAGAAGAAAGCCTGCGCACCTGAGTGCCTGAGAGTGCCTGTAAAGAATGCCTGAGCGCCTGAAAAGATTGAATTAAGAGCGCCTAAGATGGATGCTTGAGTGCTTAAGAAGATGGGTTGAGCGCCTGAAAAGAATGCCTGGATCATGAGTTTAAAATTAAATTTTGGGCATACCATGTACATTTGCCGAAAATAGTCACCTAAGCTTTCTAGTGCCAAAAATGGTCGGATTTTTTGTGCCGAGTTCAATTTTGGTGGCGTAATAAATACGGCAACAACATTTATTACGCGTGACATACTTATGGCGTAGGCCATGTTTATGACACGTATGACCTCATTATGGACGTATTAATTGCAATGGACACATTAACTCCGGCCTTATTTGCTGACGCGTGGCACTGGCACAACCTGTGTTAATGGCATATTTTTCTACATAATCAGCGTGAGTTTTTTCGGATTGGCTGAAAATTTTCGCAAGCACCTACTTGAATCCACGTCTGCTCGATCGAGCTTTCCAATGCCACGGTTCTATTGCGATAGCAATAGAACCGACATTCCTTGGATGGGGACGCCCTTCCTCGCCTCTCCTATTTATACTACTTCATTTTTCTTTTTCGGCCATCGGCGTTCTCTTGAGCTCATTTTCATTCTTTCCCTTTTGCCTCTACAAGTTTTCTATTCTCACCAATCACCAAAGCCGTACTATCTTTTCCTACCGGTTGCACATCTAGATTTGGGGCATCGAATCGAATAGGTTAATCAGGTTGCGTGGCGTTGGTGGCTCTGGATCCGTGGTCCTTTGGTCCTTTGCTATCTGCTTGTTTTGAGTTTCGGACTCGCTGTGGTTTGTGGTTTTCAAGATTCATCAGTGATTGAGTTTATCTTTTTCGTTTTTTTCGGTTTGTTTTGGGTGCATACGGAGTGCGCTTTATAGTTTACGCCGGGTTCTTTTCCTTCCTTTGGCCGTTGTTGTTCTCGTTTTGTTTGGATCTGCTTTGCGTTTTTTTTCTTCCGCCATTTTTCCCCTCCCCCATCCTTTGTTGATGCATCGCGATTTCTTGAGCTAGTTTGTCTTGGCTCGCCTTTTTGAATGTTCGGCGAGGCGGGATGGCGTCGGCCTTTCCTTGCTAGCAAATCGGATAGCTCTTGTTCTATTCTTTCTTAAATCAATCTGCTTTCGAGTTCGATTTCCTCTCTATCATTTTCGATTTTCGGTTTTTCATGGAGTTTTCTGGCTTGCATCATGTCTCCATAGCAGGTTACGTCGGTTTTGGTGTTGGCCGACTCGTTGCTTGTGGCTTTCCATCCTTATCCATTTGCGAACTCCTTGCCCTATCCCTATCGTTTCTTCCACGACCTTAATCGCCGCCCTCTTGTCATAAATATCTTGGGGGGATAGCGGGGAGTTCGGTTCCCCTTGTTTTTCTTTTAGGTTGCGATACCGGTCCCCCTTATGGTTTCTTGTTTTGAATTGTTTCCTTGGTTCTTATTCCATGTTGTCTGTTTTTACCATGTTCTTGCTTGGCTTATCCATAAGGTCGCATTTGTTCTCGTAGTAGTCTTTGAGCATTTACAATTGGGCTTTTAGAACATCGTCTTATCTTAGGGTGCATATAGAGCACTATAGCACAACTCATTCTTTCATATTGAAGTACTTTCCATTCGTTTATGAGGTTCTTGCGTAGATGGGGGATTAGGATAAGGAATGCGGTTTCGTCTTGTTTAAGAGCAAGTGGTAATGGTCTTGGCCATTTCCTTTGTTCAAGGGACACTTGGCACTAGGTATCCGGTTTCAAGTTAATTAAATGGTTTTACTTTGGTCTAACGATTGGGATCCCCAAGCATCCCGTAAAATGATAATTAAATTGTGATTTGGTTTTTCGTTTGTGCGGTGGCATTATTGATGCCCCTTCTCTAGGTAAGTATAGTCTCGTGCCAACTTTTGCTTCATGAATAGTTTTCTTTCTTACTAATGATATTGATGGTATTTTGGAACAACATGTAATTATATGTTGGGTTTTGTACCATAGATCCACATTTATTGCAACTTAATATAGATGAAATTTGCCGATTTCGCTTTATGGTAGATATTGTTTTTCTTTTTAGTGCAGTGTTTTTTCAGGAGCTATGCGGCCATACAATGTCATATACCACAAGGACCTTCCATCGTCTCTTTGTTAGAGATATTGTTAAGTTCACTTGGTTGTACTCTGAAGAGCTTCACTTTCCACGGATCGAGGTATTTTACTTTTTATTTTTTATTTGGAGACCGCAGCTCGAGGTAGCAGGTGCAAGGTACCAGTCCTTTGCAGGGCGTTTTGCATGGTTAGATGTACTTCCACTCTCAAGGTTTTGCAGTATCATCGCTTGGTTTTTGCGACTTCGAAGAAACGTTATTAACGGATGCATCTTAGGCATTGCTAGTACTTCTTAATTGGTGACTTTGTTTTTTGAGTCGTGGTGGTGCTATATTCTTTTTCGTAGGTTCTGATGATACTCGTCTGTCGCTATAACCATTATGCTGGTCTTGTAGTCATTTTGAATAATTTATATCATTTGTTCATAGTTGGCACATTTGTTTTGGTGGCATATATGTAGGGCCGGGGCACATTACTCGAGATTTGAGTTGATCTAGCGTCTGAGTCATCTTAGGCTCCTTTGTTCCTTTTTCTCTCTTCTTGGTTCCTTTCACAATGTTCTATTCTGTTCCATTCCCTAATATATTGCTCTATTTATCACTTGTCCATTTGCTTTTCTAGTTTCAACTTACTCTCTTTTTAGTCCTATTGTGCCCGTTCCTTTGTTCTTTCAATGTACTCCATTTGTTTATTCCAGTAGTTCCTCTTCAAAACTACTTCTATCTGTCTATCCTCTACACCACTTATTCCTTTAATTGATCCGATTTGTTTTTTAGTCTCTGCCCTTTCCTTGGCCCCGTTACTTCTTTTTTAATCCCCTTGCTCTCGAGCCTCATTTTGCATTCCATATATAACTTGCATTCGTGTCTCGTAATTTGCATAACTCTAAGTACATTGTTCTTGTTGATTATATATTGGTCTCTAGACTCACGGGATTTCGTTGATGTAGTCTTTGCGAAATTTCTCGGTTCAACGTTTAGTCTCATATACATCTTCATTGTTGTCATATTTCATCTCTCTTTCTCTTTATGTATTCCCTTTGTCCATTTTGTCTATTCGCCCATTCTATTAGTTCCATTGACTCTGTTTCATCTCGACTCTCTTTACTCCCCTTTTTGACCCATTAGCATCTATTTGTTGATTCCCTTTCATTTATTCTAATTCCCATAATTGCTCTCTCTCCAGTCTCGTTCAACCATTTGTTCTCTAGGTTCCACGTGGTTTTAAAAGGTGAGAACTAACCTTTGGGCTCTCAAATTATTCCCCGTGATACATGCTCTTTGCAGGTTTCTATTTCACTTTTTTGTTCCTAGGCTCTTGTTTTTTCGTGTTCTTCTATTGCTTGGTACGATGTAATCTAGTTGGTCTTAGGGCATGATTATTCCTCACAATATAACCTGATAGGCTATGCATGATTATACGTTTATGTATTTGTTATGTTACGGTGCATAGCTAATCTTTTGTCACAATCATGGAGGTGCTTGATATGCCAGCGAATCCATCAATGGGATGCCTAGCTTGCATCAAGATGCCTCAGCTGCATGATTTAGTGCATTGGAAAACTCATTTGTGGTTATGAATGAGAACCCTTTGTCAAAGATTTTTGCGAAAGGATGTTGATGAGGCATCCCAGGCTAGGAAGAAGCACTTCAAACAGCTAGAATCTGTTAGTTTGAAGAGATCATATAATATGAATAAAGGACGGAAGGAAGGAAGGAAGGAAATTTTTACGTCCACGGAGGCGACGAGTGAAACAAAGGAAAACACCTTTCAAGTGTACTAGAAAGACAAGAGGGAGTAGTTAAGGAGTTCATAACAGCTTCATGCTGTAGAATTGTTCTATGTTTTCGATTAAGGAGATTACTATCCTTAGGACCTTCTACTAAAATATGAAATCATTAGATAGAACAACCTTTATTTATAACATGTTTGATTTATGTGCTGTTGATGGCCAGGTTGGCATCGTGATGCTTAACAATAAGGTGCCCTGTCAGCAAGCATGGCAGATGGCTTATGACACACCTCTGTCAACTTTCTATAGATGGAAGAAGGATTTTATAGAAGGCCACAAGGTAGCTGAGCATGGAAATTTGAGTTCAATTAAACCTAAATCCCATACTAGCAGCAGATACCATATTCACATTGTATATTGCTGAGAATGCTGAGACTATGCCACGTAGATTCAATAAGACACTTAAGGGACAAGACATATTAAAGTTGCCCTATATTCTGACCAAGAAGGATGTGCATCAAAAAGTTGACATTGTTGTAGAAGAGCTGGCCGGTAAGCATATATCTAAGGCTTCTTTCTTGCATATTTGGAAGGTTAATCACTCGGAGGTTGCCATAGCCAAGTGCATAGCTTTCTGCAAATATAATACATGTATGGTTATCAAAGAGAAATTGGCTAAAACATGTGATGCAGTGAAAAGAAGAGAGTATGGAAAAGAAATGCTCATATGACAGCACAACTATCTTGCAAAAGTCTTTATTGATCTTGGCGAGCAATGTCGCACATTCACCGGTTGAAGCTCCTACAATCATGCATAAAAATAGACCAGATTCAGACTATGGCACCTAAGCTTGAAAAATTGGCCAAGTTAGTATGGAGAAGGGAGCGTCTGAATGTCAAATATCATTGGAGCTTTGATGTATGGTCATGGTTGAGATTCTTCGGTTGAGCTTTGGAAGGATAACTCTAACCTTCACATAGGGCCTATCAATCATGTGTTGAAGACACTACAAGATTCAGTTGAAGGTAATTGGGGCCACCTACGGTGATACAGCTAGACTGGCATATGTGTGGAGTTCTTCAATTCTAGATTATGAGGCTTTGAAGACCAAGGTGACCAATACCATCGGCAAACCATATCATGTGCCTCCTAAGGAGATCTTGCAACCAAAAAAGCTACCAAGGAGGCTTTACTTTCAACTTGATAATTGCTCTGGTGGCTAGAACAAGAACAGATATGTGTTCTCATATGTGTTTGATGAGGTGCAATTAGGGTTTATGATGGTTGGTTATACACATGATGATATAGATGCACTATTGGGCAATTACTCCACTCTTTTGAGAAAGTCGAATGCACTCACTATTACGGAGTTAATGCATTTGTTCTAGATATATAGCACAAATGCTTAAATTCCATACCTTGTGCGCGAGGTTTCTGACTGGAAGGGCTTTGTGAAAGGCTACATTTCTAATAAAAATGAACGTTTGATTGGCCATTTAGAACTGTTTTTGTTCAAATTCTGCAAAAAAGATGGTTGGTCTCTAGTGCTCCATAAAATGAGACCTGGGCACCGAGAGTGGCTGCAAGAGAAGGGTATTAAAATGTGGAAGGCAGATGTAGAGAGTGCACCAATGATTCCTCGAGGGCTACCAAATATTATACCTCTTATGAAAGCCCTCAAGGACTTAGGTGCTTTGAGAAGCTCCATAATAAAGTACAGCATGCATTGGGTGGTCACCTCAAAGGGAGGAGAGCACTCTTAGTCTAATGCATATATGAATGAGGTCATCCACTATTGATTGAGTCTACTTCATGTGCTTGGAGAGGTGGATATTGGTCCATCTGGCATGCGTGATTTCTTCCGTCGCATGCGACAAGA
This sequence comes from Isoetes taiwanensis, assembly GCA_021234155.1. Lineage (NCBI taxonomy): Eukaryota > Viridiplantae > Streptophyta > Lycopodiopsida > Isoetales > Isoetaceae > Isoetes > Isoetes taiwanensis. The sequence goes on from JAJEKV010000809.1 coordinate 77,784, forward strand.
TGCTTTGGTTGAACTTGAGTTTGTAATCCAACAAGAAAGTAATTTTCGACCAACATATCTAGGCCTTGCTAATCAGAAAATCCAAAATATCGTTCAAATCTTTGATCCATATCAAGATATTAAGGAAGGATATGTTCTTGCTTGTGAGACCAGGTGATAGTTGTCCAACATAGTTAGCTTATGCAGAAGCAAACCCTATAGAAGACCCAAATGAACCTCACCACAAAGAGATTTATGTCTCTTGGTGGATGCCTATCAATTGAAAGGTGTATCTTATCCGAGTAACTACGTCAATTATTGGGTGAAAAGGAGAAGACCTACCCTAATGATCGACCTCATTATCAACTAGTAAAAACCATTGACTATACATGAATGATTGAAGGGATGACTTCAATTGTTTTGACTCCAAGCAACGTGGCTCTCAGTAAGAGACATGGCCGCCAAATGAGGATAAGGATGATGATGAAGATGAACAATAAAATTGCCCTTCAGCCTGAGTAGCGTTGGTCTTGCTTGATGGCCTAAAATTCTCAAATTAGCTATTCTCAAATTATTGAATTTGTGCTTGACTACAATGATCACAACATATGTCAATAATAAACAAGACAGAGAAGCTTTGCAACTGTATAAGCAAATGCAACAAGAAGGTATTGCTCCTAATACAGTTACTTATGTGGCCATCCTTGATGTTTGTGTTGTTATAAAATCTTTAACATGAGGGTAAACAACTACATAACATATTTGCAAATGGCATGGATTGAATCTTAGTCAAAACGCTCTTTAAATATGTATGGCAAGTGTGAAAGCCCACCAGATGCAGGGGCCGTATTTGATAAATTAGTACCATGGGTTATTTTTGACAAATTAATGTAGTAGGACGTGATGATATAGACAACTATGCATACAGCTTACGTTGAACTTTTTCGTAAAATGCAAAGTACAGGAGATATGGTATGAGACATGGGATTTCCCTTCCTAGTCTTCAATGTTTGATTTTGCCTTTCATATGAAGGATTGTCTTGCATGCTCTATTTATCTGTACTCTTCATCTGATCCAATTAAGCCCACGTTTTTTCCTTTTTTATGCTTATAGTTCCAAACATCTTTCCCTTGATGCTGTCACATTCTCACTTTTTTTGCAAATTTGTGCTATAAGAAACTTTGTAAGATAATTTGTTGTCAACAAATTAAAAGGTAAGTTTTTGCTAGGTAATTTTGATATTTCATGGATTTGCATTTTTTAAGCAAAGGACATTGATCTCTACTTGAAGCTTCGCCATCTAGTTTTGCAGTATCAATTCATATGGTACTTTATGTTGCAAGCTCATATGTTTGCAGCAATATAAAAGCTATGGTAATGGGTTCAAGTTTCACACCATAACGTTGCTACCTATTCTAATATGTTTATGTTGAAACTGCCAGCTTGTTTGTATGGTTGTGTTGTCCTCCTGTTAAACATATGTGAATTGCTTTCTTCTTGTGATATGTAATAATCTTTTTTGAAATAAAGCTTTTTGATTCTGTAAGGAGCAACCCGACCAATAGTTCTATTTTTGGCATATTGAAATTCATTAACAGGAGCTTTGCCATTCTTTAAAGAACAATATCAGATCCTATTAATCTCTCCACACATTTGAAAGTTGGACAACATCTTTTGACAAGGAACCATATTGGTTGAAGTCTAACAGAATTAATCTAATATTGTACAATACGTTTCCAAGGCCCCAAAGGTGCCAAAACTTTTGTGAACACAAATCATTACATCTTATACTTTTATTTACATTTCATCTTATAACTTTTTGGACAACACAAATCATTACAGCTTATTGTACATTGCTTCTAAACCTTATAGTATTTTTTCATTCTCATTATAAGGTATACCCTAACTTATGGGAGTATACCCCACAAATGAGGATTGTTATTAACGGCTTAAAATGGGGGCATAACTTGCAAATATGTCCATCTGACAGCTTTCGATGCCAAAGTAATCCCTCATATGAATATGAACCCAAATAGAAAGGGGTTTCAGAAGGTATTTAAATAAAAATTTAAGATAGAAAATGATGGTGGTTTTGCATGCACTTAAACCTAGAATCGTAAAAGATAAATTTCTTTTAGATAGCGAACATAGATCTGTTGGGAAACTTTAATGCATTCCTTAATCATTCCATTGTCTTTGCACCTATTCAACCGCTATGAACTGTTGAACTCTATCTGGCAACTTTGTCCTTATGTTCTTGCATAAACTTGATGAATGACCTAGACTAAACTTACTCAATATGTTAAGGAGATCTAATTGTATAAGCTAAATTTAAGGGTTGGTTTGGATATCCATGTTCAATAGAATGCTAATAGGTCAAGTTTGTACACCTAGGCCTTTATTGGTTCTTCTAGTGGCTCAATGTTTTGAGAAATATATGAATGAGAAGTATAATGCACCTTTCAAAAAAATAGCATATTCTACAATGTTAACTTTACAATGGCTTGATTATGCAAATCTATGAGCCACATAGGCCTCTAACCAATTAGAGCACTTGTAATAAGTTGAATTTGAAGTTACCATGGGCCAATTCTTCCTAAGTCTCCAAGATATAGTGGTGAAGTTTGGAAAGTTTCCAAATCCTTCTTTACTCTATTGCCTAGCCTCTTCATAGAGGTGAGTAGTGCAAAAGAGCTTGTGTTAAGGGAGACACTAACTATCAGAATTGCTATCCTGCCAATGAGATAAGTGCTACCCATGTTCCTTCACATATCGATTTTAGGAATTTTAAATGAGATGGAAAAGCTCAATGGTTATTTTATTACTCGAGTTTTTCAACACAAAGCGAGCACAATGTATTTCATTTATCAACAAAATTTAAATAAGATGGCCTATATAGATGTCCCAGCCCTATGCTCATTGTGACGCTCCCCACCAAATATATGATGTCTCGTTGTACATCTCGCGAGAAATCCCCCATCCAACAACATCTGCTACATGGGCACTCCGTCTATCCCGCTCTTGGGATGGCCAAGGCAGGGGAAGTGGGCATGAAGGTGTCCTGCACGCCCTTCCCCTCTGGACTCCTATACAGCTAAAGCATACACAAACGTCAGCACTAGCAATAATAATACAATCAATTACCACAAGGGGTAGTACCATCCATCCATAAATCATCCATATACATCAATATATCATCCATCAGAGGAGCTCCTACCTAGGCTTAGACTCATGGGGCGAGTAGACTAACGGCCGGGGTCTCAAGGTAGACCAGACTCGGTTATGGCAATGACTTGGGCTGGCAATGGACAATGTAAACATCGCAATTGTGAATTCTCTACAACATCAATCAAAATTAGAGGTCATATTTTGGGCAAAGGTAGAAGAGGTGTTAGTGGTCCTTGCACGAGTTGTCCAGTTCATGTGAAGAAATCCATGCAAGTTTGTGAACGCAAGTGGTTGTTGAAGGAAGAGAATAAGAAAAACCTAGATTATATTGATTTTGATATTGCAGAACTATCGAACACCTTGAACGTGTTTAAGCAACACAAATCTACAGATGATAGCGATGCCAATTTAGGTCCACTTACAAAGGCATTCAAGATGCAGCATAGGAAAAATGCGAATGAAGCAATAGCACGATGGTTTTATGCAGGTGCAATTCCATACAATAGAATAGAATAGAATAGATGCAACCAACAATGTTTGGTATAAGGATGCTTTTGGGAAAAGAGAGAAAGTGGAGTTGGATATGTGCCACCTTTTTACAATCTTTGAGGCAAGCTTCTTATGAATAAAGATCTTTTGAGGCAAGCTTCTTACAATCTTTTGAGGCAAGCTTCATTGAGGCTAGACCATCTTAAAGAGTCGTGGAAAACATTTGGTGTCACTACTGGTACTGATGGTTCATCATATCATATTGCAAGAAGAGACCTCTTATAAATTTTATGGCATCTTCTGTCTGTTCAAGGATCATGTTTTTTGAAAAGTTTAGATGCTAGCGTGCAATTCAAATGCAGATTACCTGATTCATGAATATATTACATTTGAAGTTGAAGTGGAGAACATGGTGCAGGTAATAACTGGCAATGCATTCAATTGTGTTAAAATGGGTGGGATGATTGAAGAAAAATTTCCTTCCATTTTTTTACTCTCATTGTTCTTGTCATTGCCGTGATTTATTATTTAAAGACATTCGTAAGCTTGATTGGGTGCAATCCATTCTTGTTCATGCTGAGAAGCTTGTCACATTTTTAACAAGAAAGGAATGACGACTTGCATTGGTTGCTAAATGTTGTATAAGAGCTTTGGTTAAGCTTGTCGCCACAAGATTTGCGTATTCATATGTTATGCTTTGCCAGTTGACATTCGAGGATGTGGAGAAAGGCCTTATGAGAATGATCACTAATAATAGGTGGATAAATCGGAAGCATTCACAGTCAACTAAGGGTGAATAGATTGTTCTTTAGAGAAGCAAGGAATATTTTGACTATTCTTGGTCCACTAATGATAGAAAGGGAGTAATAACAGGTCTTGTTTACGAATTTATGAAATTCTTGAAAGCCTCTTTTGATGCACTTGCAAGTCAAGTCGATGATGAAAAAATTGCAATTATTAAGATCTTGATCTTCCATGATGAAGATGATTATTGTGGCGGTGGATGTCGGATGATGAAATCCCCTATTCATGTTGTTGCTTATCTGTTGCATCCATTGTATCTGTTGCATCCCATTAGAGGAAAATTGAGATCTCATTTCATCCCCATAAGAATCCTCCAATGGAATGGCTACCCTCATTGCATCCATTGTCCCCATAACTTTTATATCTCCAAATTAGATGGAAGGCTTTTGGTTATGATGTATTTCAATATGATTTTTGCTTATTTTTTTTTTAAAAGATTATGAATGGGTTATCACTAATATATTATTCAACAAAAAGTTTTGAAGATACATAATGAAAAAATGATAGGGACCGTGCCGCCACATAATGGGACTGGAATGATTTAAAAGTCGACATGGCAAAACCTAATGGGACAAATGTGATCTCATTTTTCCTCTAATGATTGTACATATCTCCAAATTAGTGGAAGACTTGGAATTGCAAAACCACCAATATATTATCAAGAAAAAAATCAAGATACATCTGAGGGATATTGCCATGGGACTCAAAACCTAGAGGATCTAAATAGTCCACTAAGCAAAACCACCCATACACGTTATATATTCACCTCCTTGTGCCACCTTGAGGCGTTTAATGGCCTCATCACAATCAACATGGTCTACCACATCGAGATGATCATCAATGACATCAAATTATCATGCCATCGAATAGAACGAGCGGGGATAGCCTCGTGGAGATGACATAAAAGACTTCTTCCTTTGCCGCCTTCTTCCAATTGACTGCTGCCATGACTCTTTTGGCGCACAGAAGATTGGGACCATCAGCCATAACAACCTCGTAAACATGAGAGAAAGAAGGTCAACATGGAGAGAAGAATGAACTACTGTGCTGAGATGATGGCGCTTAAAGATGACTTAATCGGCGGAGTTAGAGCATCTTCCATGGACGAGGGAGCGCAACACAACCGGTAAAGGTTGATCATGAATAGATGAAGAAGTAACGACGGAGCTTGAGCCTGAGAGGAAGGTTGATCGATACACGAGATGCACGAGTGCCTCGGCGAAAAAGCAAAAGCCTCCTTGTCGGGAAACGGATGGGCTAATTACGGACCATTTGAAGCTTAAGATCCAACTTCTTATACCAAGGCCCACTTTTCACCACTATACAATCTGGTAAAGCCGAGTCCACGGGCATTGAGACACAAATCCTTGGACCATTCATGATGGAATGTGAGATATGAACCCCAAGACCAGTTGCAATTGCAACTAGAAATTGATGGGCCATTAGATCAGTAGGAAGATTAGGTATCGAGAACCAACAAGGCATCTTTAATGCGCGAACCATATCTGGTGTAAAACCAGGAGAGTAATACTGAAGACTTGGAATTGATGAACAGATGGTATTCTTATCTCACGAGGATTACATGTGGGAAACGAATAAAGGACAACATTCTTTATTATGTAGTGGTGATGGCGAAGGACCTCATGCATTTCCTCTGGCATGTCAAAGATGGGAGAATTTTGCTGCAGCATTTTTAGATTGGGCATTATAGCTTTGAAAGTGTTGTCAAGGGACATCTACGTCGCCATGTGAAAGGAACTGGAGCTTTTTTGCTCAAATTCACATCTAGTACCAAATCTTAAGAAGTTGGCTTTTATATAGACTAACCTTCGATTGCTTGAAAATATTAAAAACAGGAAATGGAGACACATTGAGCATGATCCAGATAAGATAAGATTTGAAGAGGATTGTTTGATAAACAGAATGAAGTGGATAGGATTGACCCTGGACAAAGGGTTTATTTTTCACCACAGTCCTGACCACGTGGACCGAGAGTTAGACCACTTTCAGAATGAGGTAACATCAGTGCAAGTTTTATCTGAAAGTAAAGATGAGGCAACGGATGATTCTACTGAGAAAAATGGGGATGACATTTGTGAAGAGGAATGGAAGAACTCTGAAGAAGACTTACATGATGATCCAGATGAATAGGTTAGTTTTGGTTTAAGTTGCTTTTGGTTTTGAAATTATATAGTTCTTTGACTTCATGTTCTATACTTTTTCTTGAATTTTGAATATTTGGATTCGAATTTTCATTCTATTCCATTAACTTTTCATAATTTTCGAATTATTTACACTAATTTTAGTTACATTATTTCTGCTGTGAAATTTGTAGATATGAATTTCTTGTAATTCCATGTTTTTAATACTTTGATAATTAGACAAATGCCAACCCCAGTTGGCATTCTCAGATCAGCCTCTCCAACCTTGGCGAACCTTGGTTGGCAGGTTGGCAAGGTTGAAAGTTGGCCCAACACTGATTTCTTATGTTAGCTGTAATTTAATGGCAGCATATGCTTCTCTTTTCTTTTTGATAAGTTTGAGCTTGACTCTTACTTTTTCTTCTTATGAATTTTAGGTGTAAATGATCAATCAACAATGATATTATATAAAGGTGCACAATTTGCATCAATTGTTGAATGCAATGACATAATGAAGGATGTTGTAGTAGAAGCACATGCAAAATTATTTGTGAATAATTCATATAAGAGCACAAGTAGATGTGATGGCGGACGTGATTCTCGTCCTCCGGTTTTGATGGATCCCTTTGGTTGACGCGGATCCCCCCATGACTGTTGTGGATCCCAGCCCCCGGGATTCCCACATGGCTGACATGGATCTTCGCATTTGGGATCCTCCCACAACTGATGTGGACCGGGCATCCAGCTGGCATGATTCAAAATCTCATTGAGCTTTCACAAAGTAATGTTAATAATGTTGAAGGATTATTTTGCACCGAGTGTAAAGTCTTTGTAGACCACCTTCATATTCCTCATGCTATCGATGGTGGGATTGGGATAGTCACAATTTTCAAAAGTTTAGAGGGATTTCCAATGTTGAATACAGTTGAAGTGGCGGGAGAAGTTAATTTAGTTTTATGTGGCAATGCATTCACTCCATGAGGGTGGAAATGAGATCGACTACGTTTACATATGGTTACCTAATCCTCTTCCACAAGAGCGAAGAGGAGGTTGTGGCCATTGTGGCAGATGTGAGCTCGTTTTTTTGTTCCGTCAATTGTAAGCATCAGGCAATAATAAATGATAGTGACGAAGACATCGAATAAGAAGAAAGATACATAGTTTCTTTTTGTTGTTGAACCCTTTGTTTTGCTGCAAACGTTTTATGATCTATTGAATTTCTATGATTTTATAAGGATGATATATTTAACAAAATTTGGACTTATTCAAATCTAATAAATAGCCTTCAAGGATGCCATGATAAAATTATATGTATTTTTAACTCTTGCTGATTTTAATAATTTCATCAGTTTATTTTTAAATTAAAATTATGATGGATATTAAACTATAGAATTAATTTCTATACTAATTTTCCCTCCAATCGATTTAGAATTAAATTTTTTATAGGAAGAACTATTGATGATTAAAATATTTGGCTTTTCAAAGTATTTAAAGAAAGTTTTAGGTTGAATAGTTTATTAATGATGAAGTAACTTATAAAATTGTTAAAAATTAATTTAATCCCAAATTTCAACAATAATAAACGATGTAAAAAATGATCATTAAAACAAAAGTTTATCATTTAATTAACTTTAACCTAAAACTCTTCTTAAAATAATTTTAAGATGGCTAAGAGTTTGTGATTGCCGAATTTTAAATTTGTTAAATCACTGAAAATTGAAATTTACATATTCTCGAAATGTGTAATTATATATAGATTCAAGTGAAAATTTGTCTAGAAAGTAATTTTATGCTTTTCATAACTATCATATTTTTAATTGAAAAATAAACTTATATAATTAAAACTTATAAAAATTATTAAAATCAAGAAAGATTAAACGATACATATAATCTTATAATTACATCTATGAAGTGCTATCTATTTAATATGAATAAGTCCAGATTTTGTTGAATATGCCATAAGGTTTTCTTGAATTAAAGATTTTGTTTTCTTTTCTCTATGCTCGTTTTAACTCCAGTCTGCCTTTTTGTAAAAAAAAAAACCTCCCCCCTGCGGGAACACACACATCCAAACGGGCCCGACAACAGACTCCTCAAATCTTCTTGCATCGCCTAATTAACTTCTTAAACTATAACGCCTTTGATGTAAGGGAGTTCTGCATTATTTGGCACAGCTTAGAAGTTTGACATGGAAACATCCATCTAGCTCTGCTGCTGCCATAAATTGGGAGACAATCTCAAGAGTTGGAGCCTAAGGATGCCGTATGGAAAAAGGCTAATTCTTATATCCAAGGCACCTCTTTTGCTGCAGATTTGCTCGAAACAGAGAAACAGATATATGAAACTGTGATGTCAAATACCGAAAAGGGAAGGGGGGACCTCAGAGGCAAGACTAAGACTTCATTGCCTGTTTCTGGAACCTAGATATGAATATAAAAAATGTATAGCTCTTTTCCTTCACCAAATAACTGTTCATAGAATAAATCTGTTGAAGGAGCAGGCTGGGGGAACCTTATACAAAGGCAGATCACTCTCCTTCTCATTGGAGGTGATAGAAATAATAAGCGGAAGCCAGGTCCTCTTTTAGGACAATCTAATCTGATCCCCTGCGGCATAACCATGAAAGTGTCAAGAAGAAGAAAGTGAATAGTAAG
>JAJEKV010000810.1:0-86881 GCA_021234155.1 Isoetes taiwanensis
GAAGTCCATCCTTAGTTAAGGCGGGGCCTAATTAATTCTAAGGATACTTAGGATGTTCTAGAATGTTCTAGAATCTCTTTGAATGTCCTAGAATGTTCCGTGATGCTCATGAATAAGCACCTCACTTAAAAATAGAAACTTTCAGCCTAAAAAATAGAAGTTTTTTGAAACTTTGCAAATGCTCAAAATAGAATGTTGTGGAATGTCCTAGGTGCTCATGGGTAAGCACCTCGCCTAAAAATAGAAAGTTTCAAATTAAAAATAGAAGGTTTTTGAAACTTTGCAAATGTTCAAAATAGAATGTTCGAATGTTCCGTGCTCATGGGTAAGCACCCTCGGCCTAAAAATAGAATGTTCAAATTTAAAAATAGAAAGTTTTTGAAACTTTGCAAATGCTCAAAATAGAATGTTGTGGAATGTTCCAGTGCTCATGGTAAGCACTTCCGCCTAAAAATAGAATGTTTCAGTCTAAAAATAGAAAGTTTTTTGAAACTTTGCAAATGCTCAAAATAGAATGTTGTAGAATGTTCCAGGTGCTCATGGGTAAACACCTCAATCCAAAAATAGAAAGTTTTTTGAAACATTGCAAATGCTGAAAATAGAATGTGCTAGAATATTGCAGATGCTCTAGGGTAAGCACCTCAGTCTAAAAATAGAAAGTTTCAGTCTAAAAATAGAAAGTTTGCTTAAACTTTGTAAAAACTCAGATAGAATGTCCTAGAATGTTTCAGATGCTCTAGGGTAAGCATCTCAGTCTAAAAATAGAAAGTATGGTAGTCTAAAAACAGAAAAGTTTGCTAAAACTTTGCAAAAACTCAAAATAGAGGGCAACCACCTATGCTCTCGAAGCACTTCTTGCAAATGCTCAAAATGGAATAGTCTGGAGGTGATACTTTGGAATTGGTAGCAAGTGTGATGGGTATGATGGGTGTGTGTAAGCTTCACATGGGTGATACTTTAGAATTGGCATACTTTAGAATTGGTAGTAGAGGTAGTAGATGTGGCCTCATGGGCATGTGTGAGTATGTTACTCATGAATGATACTTTGTTGATAATAGAATAAAGGGAGAGAAAACAGTGGACAAAGGGATAGGAGAGAGGACAAAGAGGAGAGAGGACATATAAAGGTAATAGGCGTGAGTAAACTCCTCTTGCACGAGTGCCAAGTAATAAACATGGTGTAAATATGGTATAGGTCCTCATGGTTGTATGTGTGAGTATGCTCTTTTGAATGTATAGGGGTTGTACTTTGGAATTCATAGTAGATGTAGCAAGCTCTTAATGGGTGATACTTTAAAAGTAGTAGTAGGTGTCGGTAAGCTCCCAATGGGTGATAGTTTGAAATTAGTAGTCGCTGTAGTAAATGTGAATCAGCTTTTAACGGGTGAAACTTTGCAGTTTATAGTAGGTGTGAGTAAACTCCCAATGGATGATACTTTGAAATTGGTAATAAATGTGACTGAGCTCCTCAATGTGTGATGGTTTAGAATTGGTAGTAAATACGTATCTGAGGCAATGTTGAACCGAGGTTGATCAAACCCGCCGAGGCCGAGCCGAGGAATAGTCCCAGGGATGTCCAAACCGAGGCGAGGCCCCGGAGGGGCCGAGCCGAGAAAGGGTGCAAAAGAAAAGGTCGCGTAGGTGGGCCCAAACCGAGCCGAGGCCCCGGAGAGGCCGAGCCGAGGAATGGATGCAAAAGAAAAGGGCAATGATACTTTGTTGGTAATGGAATAGAGGGTTGAGCAGTATGTGTGAATAAGACTGTGAAATACCATGTGGAATTGGTAGTGTTCTCCTCATGAGTGATACTTTGTGGTAGTAGGTGTAAGTAGGCTCCTTATGGATAATTCTTTAGAGACAGAGAAGAGAGAGAAAGGGGAGAGGGAAGAGAGAGGAGAGAGAGAGGAGAGAGAAGAGAGAGGAGACGAGAGAGGGAGAGAGAGAAATAAAGAAGAGAGAGAAAGATGAAGAAAGAGGGGAGAAATAAAGGGAGAGGAGAGAGAGAAGGGGAAAAAGGGGAGACAGGTGAGAGAGAGAAAAGAGAGAAGAGAGGGAAGAGAGACAGAAGAGAGGAGAGAGAGAGAGGAGAAAGGAGAGGAGAGACAGAGAAGCAAAAGAGAAAGAAAAGAGAGGAGAGGAAGAGAAGGGGGAGAGAACACATATAGAAAAGTCCTCATGGGTGTAGATGTGGTATAAGTCCTCATGGTTGTATGTGTGAGTATGCTCCTCATGGATGGTTGAGTAATGGATGCTTAGTTACATGGAAAGTTTCTTGATTCTTGAATATATAGGGGTTGTACTTTGGAATTCATAGTAAATGTAGCAAGCTCTTAACGGGTGATACTTTAAAAGTAATAGTAAGTGTAGGTAAACTCCCAATGGGTGATAATTTGAAATTGGTAGTCGCTGTAGTAAGTATGAGTCAGTTTTTAATGGATGAAACTTTGGACTTTATAGTAGGTGTGAGTAAACTCTCAGTGGATGATACTTTGAAATTGGTAGTAAATGTGACTGAGCTCCTCAATGTGTGATGGTTTGGAATTGGTAGTAAGTATATATCTGAGGCAATGTTGAACCGAGGTTGATTAAGCTCCCTATAGGTGACATACGGGTGGACCCAAACCGGTAGGGCTCTAAATAGAAGGGCCGAGCCGAGGAATAGTAGAGAGAGAAGGGGAGAGAGAGAGCAGAGAGAGGAGAGAGAGAAGAGAGAGATGGTACAAAAGGGAAATGGGGTCCAAATCGAGGGGCCCATTTTAAGGAGGTCGGGCCGAAAGCCGAGGAAAGGAGCAAAAGAAAAGGGCCGGGCCCTTTTCTAGTCTAATATAATAAGAAAATAGCGTCCGTAAGTGAGTCCGGGGGAGAAAAAGGACTTCCACGCCCATCCGACGGTGGAGGAGGCGCCACGTGGCGCGATCTAGGTCGTCCGTGGGCCTTGGCCTCTCAAAAGCTCCCAAGTTTGGTGGACAAAATTTTTTTAGTTTACCACGGACTTGAACCCTGGACATTGCCCCCAAAACCCCACCCTTACCACTAGACCAACCAAATTTTTTTCTTGAAATAATAGGAAGTCCATGCTTAGTTAAGAATTTTGGGGCCTAATTAATTCAAGGATACTCTAGGATGTTCTAGAATGTTCTAGAATCTCTTTGAATGTCCTAGAATGTTCCGTGATGCTCATGAGTAAGCACCTGGGCCTAAAAAATAGAAAGTTTCAATCTAAAAATAGAAGTTTTTTTGAAACTTTGCAAATGCTCAAAATAGAATGTTATGGAATGTCCCAGGTGCTCATGGGTAAGCACCTCAGTCTAAAAATAGAAAGTTTCAGTCTAAAAATAGAAGGTTTTTTGAAACTTTGCAAATGTTCAAAATAGAATGTTCTGGAATGTTCCAGATGGTCATGGGTAAGCACCTCAGTTTAAAAATAGAAAGTTTCAGTCTAAAAATAGAAAGTTTTTTGAAACTTTGCAAATGCTCAAAATAGAATGTTATGGAATGTTGCAGATGCTCATGGGTAAACACCTCAACCCAAAAATAGAAAGTTTTTTGAAACTTTGCAAATGCTCAAAATAGAATGTTATGGAATGTTGCAAATGCTCAAAGGTAAGCACCTCAGTCTAAAAATAGAAAGTTTCAGTCTAAAAATAGAAAGTTTGCTTAAACTTTGTAAAAACTCAAATAGAATGTCCTAGAATGTTTTAGATGCTCTAGGGTAAGCATCTCAGCCTAAGAATAGAAAGTATGGTAGTCTAAAAACAGAAAAGTTTACTAAAACTTTGCAAAAACTCAAAATAGAATGTTCTAGAGTGTTCCAGATGCTATAGGGCAACCACCTATGCTCTAGAAGGACCTCAGTCTGAAAGTAGAAAGTTTCTTAAAACCTTGCAAATGCTCAAAGTAGAATATTCTGGAGGTGATACTTTAGAATTGATAGTAAGTGTGATGGGTATGATGGGTGTGTGTAAGCTTCACATGGGTGATACTTTAGAATTGACATACTTTAGAATTGGTAGTAGAGGTAGTAGATGTGGCCTCATGGGCACGTGTGAGTATGTTACTCATGAATGATACTTTGTTGGTAATGGAACTAAAAATAGAAAGTCTCAGTCTAAAAATAGAAGTCTTTTGAAACTTTGTAAATGCTCAAAATAGAATGTTGTGGAATGTTCCAGGTGCTCATGGGCAAGCAGCTCAATCTAAAAATAGAAAGTTTCAGTCCAAAAATAGAAGTTTTTTTGAAACTTTGCAAATGCTCAAAATAGAATGTTGTGGAATGTTACAGGTGCTCATGGGTAAGCACCTCAGTCTAAAAATAGAAAGTTTTTTTGAAACTTTGCAAATGCTCAAAATAGAATATTGTGGAATGTTCCAGGTGCTCATGGGTAAGCACCTTAGTCTAAAAATAGAAAGTTTCAGTCTAAAAATAGAAAGTTTTTTAAGACTTTGCAAATGCTCGAAATAGAATGTTCTGGAATGTTGCAGATGCTCAAAGGTAAGCACCTCAGTCCAAAACTAGAAAGTTTTTTTGAAACTTTGCGAATGCTCAAAATAGAATGTTCTGGAATGTTGCAGATGCTCAAAGGTAAGCACCTCAGTCTAAAAATAGAAAGTTTTAGTCTAAAAATAGAAAGTTTGCTTATACTTTGTAAAAACTCAAATAGAATGTCCTAGAATGTTGCAGATGCGCTAGGGTAAGCATCTTAGTCTAAAAATAGAAAGTACGATAGTGTAAAAACAAAAAAGTTTGCTAAAACTTTGCAAGAACTCAAAATAGAATGTTCTAGAATGTTCCAAATACTATAGGGCAACCACCTATGCTCTAGAAGCACCTCAGTCTAAAAGTAAAAAGTTTCTTGAAACCTTGCAAATGCTCAAAATAGAATATTCTGGAGGTGATACTTTGGAATTGATAGTATGGGTGCTTTAGAATTGGTACTAGAGGTAGTAGATGTGGCCTCATGGGCATGTGTGAGTATGTTACTCATGAATAATACTTTATAGGTGCTCATGGGTAAGCACCTCAGCCTAAAAATAGAAAGTTTCAGTCTAAAAATAGAAAGTTTGTTAAGACTTTGCAAATGCTCAAAATAGAATGTTCTGGAGTGTTGCAGATGCTCATGGGTAAACACCTCAATCCAAAAATAGAAAGTTTTTGGAAATTTTGTAAATGCTCAAAATAGAATGTTCTGGAATGTTGCAGATACTCAAAGGTAAGTACCTCAGTCTAAAAATAGAAACTTTTAGTCTAAAAATAGAAAGTTTGCTTAAACTTTGTAAAAACTCAAATAGAATGTCCTAGAATGTTTCAGATGCTCTAGGGTAAGCATGTCAGTCTAAAAATAGAAAGTAGAGGCAAAAGAAAAAAAATAAAAGGTTTCTAATACTTTGCAAAAACTCAAAATAGAATGTTCTAGAGTGTTCTAGATGCTATAGGGCAACCACCTATGCTCTAGAAGCAGAGGAGAAGCCTAAAAGTAGAAAGTTTCTTGAAACCTTGCAAATACTCAAAATAGAATATTTTGGAGGTAATGCTTTGGAATTGGTAGTAAGTGTGATGGATATGATGGGTGTGTGTAAGCTTCACATGGGTGATACTTCAGAATTGACATACTTTAGAATTGGTAATAGAGGTAGTAGATGTGGCCTCATGGGCATGTGTGAGTATGTGTGAATAAGACTGTGAAATACCATGGAATGCAGTAGATGTGAGTAAGATCCTCATAGGTGATACTTTGAAATTGGTAGTGTTCTTCTTATAAGTGATACTTTAGAATTGGTAGTAGGGCATGTGTGTAGAGGCATGAGAGAGGGGAGAAATAGAGAGAGAGGAGAGAGATAGGAGAGAGAGAAGGAAAAAAGAGGAGAGAAGAAGAGGAGAGAAAGGGGAGAGAGAGAACAGAGAGGAGAGAGGAGAGAGAAGACAGAAAGGGGAAGACAGAGAGAGATAGAGAGAGAGAGAGAAGATAGAGAGGAGAGAGAGAGAGAGAGAGAGAGAGAGAGAGATGAGGGAAGAGAGAGGAGAGAAAAGGGAGAAGAGAGAGAAGAGAGAAGGGAGAGAAGAGGGAGAGAGAGAGAGGGGGGGCAAAGAAGAGAGAGGAGAGAAGAAGAGAGAGAGGAGAGCTGAAAGAGAGGAGAGAGAAGAGAGACATGAGAGAGGGAAGAGAGGAGAGAGAGAGAGAGAGAGGGAGAGACAGAGAGAGAGAGAGATATGGGAGAGAGAGAGAGAGGGAAAGAGAGAGAGAGAGAGAGAAGAGGGAGAGGAGAGCTGAAATAGAGAGGGGAGAGGGGAGAGAGGAGAGAGGAGAGAGAAGAGAGAAATGAAAGAGGAGAGAGAGAGGGAAAAGAAGAGAGAGAGGACAAAGAGAAGGGAGAAAGAGACAAAGAGAGAGGAGAGAAGAAGAGAGGAGAGAGGGAAGAGATAGGAGAGAGAAGAGAGAGAAGAAAGAGAAGAAAGAGAGAGGGAGATAGGGCACGTGCGTGGGCCCAAACCGAGGCGAGGCCGGCCGGAGGCCGGCCGAGCCGAGGAAAGGAGCAAAGAGAGGGCCCAGAGAGAGCCCCCGCCGAGAAAAGAGAAATAAAGAGAGGAAAGAGAAGAGCCAGGCCGGCCCTTTCTAGTAATAATCTAAAGAAATAGCGTCCGTAAGTGAGTGAGTGAGTCTGTCTGACTGACTTCCACGCCCATCCGACGGTGGACGATGCGCCACGTGGCGCGATCTCGGCCGTCCGTGGGCCTTGGCCCCTCAAAAGCTCCCAAGTTTGGTGGACAAAATTTTTTTGGTTTACCACGGACTTGAACCCTGGACATTGCCCCCCAAACCCCCCACCCTTACCACTAGACCAACCAATCTTTTCTTGAAATAATAGGAAGTCCATGCTTAGTTAAGGCTGCGGCCTAATTAATTGAAGGATACTCTAGGATGTTCTAGAATGTTCTAGAACCTTTTGGAATGTCCTAGAATGTTCCAGATGCTCATGAGTAAGCACCTCAGTCTAAAAATAGAAAGTTTCGGTCTAAAAATAGAAGTTTTTTTGAAACTTTGCAAGTGCTCAAAATAGAATGTTGTGGAATGTTCCAGGTGCTCATGGGTAAGCACCTCAGTCTAAAAATAGAAAGTTTCAGTCTAAAAATAGAAGGTTTTTTGAAACTTTGCAAATATTCAAAATAGAATGTTCTGGAATGTTCCAGATGCTCATGGGTAAGCACCGCCTAAAAATAGAAAGTTTCAGTCTAAAAATAGAAAGTTTTTGAAACTTTGCAAATGCTCAAAATAGAATGTTATGGAATGTTGCAGATGTTCATGGGTAAACACCTCAATCCAAAAATAGAAAGTTTTTTGAAACTTTGCAAATGCTCAAAATAGAATGTTCTGGAGTGTTGCAGATGCTCATGGGTAAACACCTCAATCCAAAAATAGAAAGTTTTTGGAAATTTTGTAAATGCTCAAAATAGAATGTTCGGAATGTTGCAGATACTCAAAGGTAAGTACCTCAGTCTAAAAATAGAAACTTTTAGTCTAAAAATAGAAAGTTTGCTTAAACTTTGTAAAAACTCAAATAGAATGTCCTAGAATGTTTCAGATGCTCTAGGGTAAGCATGTCACTAAAAATAGAAAGTACGGAAGTGTTCTAAAACGGGTAAAAGGTTTCTAAAACTTTGCAAAAACTCAAAATAGAATGTTCTAGAGTGTTCTAGATGCTATAGGGCAACCACCTATGCTCTAGAAGCACCTCAGTCTAAAAGTAGAAAGTTTCTTGAAACCTTGCAAATACTCAAAATAGAATATTTTGGAGGTAATGCTTTGGAATTGGTAGTAAGTGTGATGGATATGATGGGTGTGTGTAAGCTTCACATGGGTGATACTTCAGAATTGACATACTTTAGAATTGGTAATAGAGGTAGTAGATGTGGCCTCATGGGCATGTGTGAGTATGTGTGAATAAGACTGTGAAATACCATGGAATGCAGTAGATGTGAGTAAGATCCTCATAGGTGATACTTTGAAATTGGTAGTGTTCTTCTCATAAGTGATACTTTAGAATTGGTAGTAGGGCATGTGTGTAGAGGCATGAGAGAGGGGAGAAATAGAGAGAGAGGAGAGAGATAGGAGAGAGAGAAGAAAAAAAGAGGAGAGAAGAAGAGGAGAGAAAGGGAGAGAGAGAACAGAGAGGAGAGAGGAGAGAGAAGACAGAAAGGGGAAGACAGAGAGAGAGAGAGAGAGAGAGAAGATAGAGAGGAGAGAGGAGAGAGGAGAGAGAGAGAGAGAGATGAGGGAAGAGAGAGGAGAGAAAAGGGAGAAGAGAGAGAAGAGAGAAGGGAGAGAAGAGGGAGAGAGAGAGGGGGGGCAAAGAAGAGAGAGGAGAGAAGAAGAGAGAGAGGAGAGCTGAAAGAGAGGAGAGAGAAGAGAGACATGAGAGAGGGAAGAGAGGAGAGAGAGAGTAGAGTAGGGAGACAGAGAGAGAGAGAGATATGGGAGAGAGAGAGAGGGAAAGAGGAGAGAGGAGAGAGAAGAGGGAGAGGAGAGCTGAAATAGAGAGGGGACAGGGGAGAGAAGAGAGAGGAGAGAGAAGAGAGAAATGAAAGAGGAGAGAGAGAGGGAAAAGAAGAGAGAGAGGACAAAGAGAAGGGAGAAAGAGACAAAGAGAGAGGAGAGAAGAAGAGAGGAGAGAGGGAAGAGATAGGAGAGAGAAGAGAGAGAAGAAAGAGAAGAAAGAGAGAGGGAGATAGGAATAGATGCGGGTTGTGGCCCAAACCGAGGCTCATGGGCCGAGGTCGGCCGAGGAGGAAAGGAGCAAAGAAAAGGGCCCGCCCTCCTGGGCAAATATTCAAAATAGAAAGGGAGTAAAGAAAAGGGTTCCACAGCCGCCGGGCCCTTTCTAGTAATAACCTAAAGAAATAGCGAGAAAAGTGAGTGAGTGAGTTTCGACTTCCACGCCCATCCGACGGTTTTTTGCGCGCTTTGCAAATGATCTCGGCAAAGATAGGGCCTTGGCCTCTCAAAAGCTCCCAAGTTTGGTGGACAAAATTTTTTTGGTTTACCACGGACTTGAACCCTGGACATTGCCCCCCAAACCCCCCACCCTTACCACTAGACCAACCAGTCTTTTCTTGAAATAATAGGAAGTCCATGCTTAGTTAAGGCTGCGGCCTAATTAATTGAAGGATACTCTAGGATGTTCTAGAATGTTCTAGAACCTTTTGGAATGTCCTAGAATGTTCCAGATGCTCATGAGTAAGCACCTCAGTCTAAAAATAGAAAGTTTCTGTCTAAAAATAGAAGTTTTTTGAAACTTTGCAAGTGCTCAAAATAGAATGTTGTGGAATGTTCCAGGTGCTCATGGGTAAGCACCTCAGTCTAAAAATAGAAAGTTTCAGTCTAAAAATAGAAGGTTTTTGAAACTTTGCAAATATTCAAAATAGAATGTTCTGGAATGTTCCAGATGCTCATGGGTAAGCACCTCAGTCTAAAAATAGAAAGTTTCAGTCTAAAAATAGAAAGTTTTTTGAAACTTTGCAAATGCTCAAAATAGAATGTTATGGAATGTTGCAGATGTTCATGGGTAAACACCTCAATCCAAAAATAGAAAGTTTTTTGAAACTTTGCAAATGCTCAAAATAGAATGTTCTGGAATGTTGCAGATGCTCAAAGGTAAGCACCTCATCCAAAAAAAATAGAAAGTTTCACCCAAAGAGGGAGAGAGAGAGAGAGAGAGAGAGAGAGAGAGAGAGAGAGAGAGAGAGAGAGAGAGAGAGAGAGAGAGAGAGAGAGAGAGAGAGAGAAGACAGAGGGAAGAGAGAGAGAGGGGAGAGCTGAAAGAGAGAGAGAGAGAGGGAAGAGACATGGGAGAGAGAGATAGAGGGGAAAGAAGAGAGATGAGAAAGACAAAGAGAAGAGAGAGAGAGAGAGAGAGAGAGAGAGAGAGAGAGAGAGAGAGAGAGAGAGAGAGAGAGAGAGAGAGAGAGAGAGAGAGAGATGGGAGAGGGAGAGAGATGGGAGAGAGAGAGGAAAGAAGAGAGAGAGGAGAGAGGAGAGAGAGGGGGGAGATAGAAGAAAGAGAGAGGGGGGGGAAGAGACATGGGAGAGAGAGATAGAGGGGAAAGAAGAGAGGGGAGAGAGAAGAGAGAGGGAGCTGAAAGAGAGAGGGGAAAGAAGAGAGAGGAGAGAGAGAGCAAAGAGAAGAGAGAAAGGAGAGAGGGAAGAAAGAGGAGAGAGAAGAGAGAGGAGGGAGAAGAGAGGGAGAGAGGAATAGAAAAAGAGAGAAAGATAGAGAGAGAGGGGAGAAATGGAGGGAAAGGAGAGAGATAGGAGGGAGAGCAGGAAAAAAGGGGAAAGAGAGAAAAGAGAGAGAGAGAGAGAGAGAGAGAGAGAGAGAGAGGGGAGAGAGAGGGGGAGAGGGTAAAGACAGAGAGAGGTGAAGAGAGATGAGAGAGAAAGAGGGGAGAGAGGAGACAGGAGAGAGAGAGAGAGGAGAGAGAGACAAAGAGAGAGGAGAGGGAGGAGAGAGAGAGAGGAGAGCAGAGAGGAGAGAGAAGAGAGGGAAGGGAGAGGAGAGAGAGGGGAAAAAGAGAGGGGAGGGAGAAGAGAGAGAAGAGAGAGACGGGAGAGGGAAGAGAGAGCAAAGAGTGAGGAGAGAGAGAGGAGAGAGAAGAGAGAAAGGGGAGAGGGAAGAGAGAGGAGAGAGAGAGGAGAGAGAAGAGTTCTAAAATGTTCCTCCTAAGTGATGCTTTGATATCGATCGAATAGTCTGAAATGCTCTAAATAGGCATAGAAAATTGTAAAATTAAAGATTTGTACATAAATAAGGGTGAAACCTATCAAATTCCAGGTTTCTAAGGCCCTTTAAAAAGCTGTTATGTTTATTGTGAATTCGAACCCTGGCCATTGCCAAACAAAACCACCATCCTTACCGCTAAACCAATCATTAATTAACAAAAAAAAGTAAACTCCAAATATAGTTAAGGGTGAGACCTAATCAATTTGAAAATGTTGCATGTATATCCCACATGCATTCTTGCAAGAAAGAGCATTCTTTTTCAGTATATAAAGGGGAATGGATTTAGGGTTTACAGAAATATCCCACATGCATTCATTGTGAAAACAACCTTTTTTTCCAGTATATAAAAGCGTAATGAGTTTGAAGATGGACATTCAAGTTTAACATCGGTGTTGAAGCTTCTAGAAACTGTAAGTAAGCACCTCAATTTAAAAAAAAGAAACTTTTTTCTAAAATTTTTAAATAATCTAGATATATCTCAACCTAAACTATTTTAGAATTTTGTAAATTGTTAGAAAACCCTAGAATGTTTTGTAGTGTAAAAATAGTAAATTTTCTAAGATTTTACAGGCAGTTAAAGTAGAACATTTCAAAAGGTTCTAGAACAATGTAGATAGGCATCGACCAATCTAGAAATAGAAAATCTGCAAAAAAAATCAAGGTAGAAGTTAAGGAAACTTTTCATAGATCAATGGTAGCCAAATAGAATACTTTACAATGACCAAAAATAGAAAGTTTTAGGATATACTTAGAATACGCAGTTTGTATCTAGACGCCTACAAATAAACCCTAATTTAGACAACTTTCAGAATATGGACACAGAATAGAATGCTCTACAATGTCCAAAAATAGAAAGTTTTGAGATACAGCTACACCTCAATTTAGATAACTTTCAAAATAGAAACGCTTTATTAATGAATCTAAAAATAAAGAATTTGTGAAACAGGCAAAATAGAATGCTCTACAATGTCCATAAATAGAAAGTTTTAGGATGTAGTAGAAAGTTTTAGAGAGTGATTAAAATAGTTGTTCTATGATGTTCTACAATGTTTTGAATACTCATATATAAATAGCCACTATTTCAAAGCCATTGTTCTAACTTTCCTTCTATATATTGTTTATGCATACTAAATTATTTATTGTAAAAAGGCAAAATAGAAACAATGCCACGTAGGCAAAGAGAGGAGACCCTAGAGGAGAAGGAAGCTAGACGCGCCCGGGATAGAGAAAGATACCAAAATAGAAGACAGCGATTACTTGCAACAGAGACGCCAGAGGAGCGACAAGCAAGGCTAGATAGAGCTGCCGAAGTACAGAGAAACAGACGGGCACAAATAAGGAATAGGGAGATAGCGGAGGAGCGTACTGCCAGGTTGGCCCACCAGGCAGAGGAAAGGGCCGCGAGCAGGTTCATCGCCCAGCAGGGGGAGACGGATGTGGAGCCGCGGTCGGGTCAGTTGGCCCACCGTGCGGTAAGAAAGGGGTCACGAAAGCAGCTCACCAAAGAGCCAGGGAGAGATCCGGGATGTGGAGCTGCCGGCCGATTGGCCCACCGTGCAGAGGAAAAGGTCGGCGAAGCGGCTCACCACCCAGCAGGAAGAGACGATGTGGAGCCGTACGCCGTGATTGGCCCAACATGCAGAGGAAGTGGTCACTGAAAGCGTGCTCACACCCAACGTGAGAGAAACAGATGCGAGCCGCGGCTGCCGATTGGCCCAACATGCAGAGGAAGTGGCCAGGAGCAGGATGATGGCACACCAAGCGGAGACGGAAGAGGATCGTATTGCGAGATTGATGTGCCATGCGAGAGAAGTGGCCGCAAGCAAGATGAAGGCGCAACAAGGGGAGACGGAGGAGCAACATATTGCGAGGTTGATGCAAAATGCCGAGCAAGTGGCCGCAAGCCGACTAAGAATGCACCAAGGAGAGACAGATGAGCAACATGTTGAAAGACTGGCTGCAGAGGCTCAACAAAGACGTGCAAATCGAGACAGTCCATCGACTTACAGGATAGCTCGGACTGGCCATTCAACGCACGTCGAGCCTCATCACTGTGGAGAACTAGACAGGGAGTGCAAATATTGCCATGCACTAACATTTAAACATGATGATACGAACTGTTGCTATGGTGGCAAGGTTAGCCTCCATCCTTTGACAGCAATGCCTCCATTATTATACCATTTATTAATTGGGGACCATCCAAAAAGTAAGGAGTTCAAGTCACATATCAGAATTTACAATAACGCATTGGCATTTGTATCATTCGGAGCAGACATACAGCAATTCAATAGACCAGGCCCATATTGCTTTAAGATCCATGGCCAAGTCTACCATAGGTCCTGCTCATCCTGATGAT
This sequence comes from Isoetes taiwanensis, assembly GCA_021234155.1. NCBI lineage: Eukaryota > Viridiplantae > Streptophyta > Lycopodiopsida > Isoetales > Isoetaceae > Isoetes > Isoetes taiwanensis. Next base: position 13,130 of record JAJEKV010000810.1, read on the forward strand.
AATGTGTCACCGCGATATGCCCAACTATACATTCTAGATATGGAGTATGCAAACGAAGAACGTACACAAAATGTGCACAATGCAGAGTGCGACATGGACCTTATGAGGCAGCTGGACTTAGAAATAAGGAGCATGAACCCATTTGCACAGGCCCTGCATATGATGCATGAGGTAGAGGAAAATGCGCGGCGGGGAAATGAACACGCAGAAGTAAGGATGTACTTCAGTGATGACAGGACAGGACTAAACCTACGAAGATATAACCCTGCATTCGTCAATGAAGTTGCTGTGATATTTGTAAATCCAGATGGGGACCCGCCTTTTAATAGGGACATATGCATTCATCAAAAAGGCGGCGGCCTCAGAAATATTGCCATTACTGACCCATACATAGATGCTCTTACTTATCCGTTGTTAATACCGTCTGGCGACAAGGGGTGGCAAATGAATATGAGAAAGCAAGCAACTGCTTCATCGAGCCAGTCGAGGCAAAATGTGTCTATGTTGCAATATTATTTGTATAGACTAAGCACGCGAAGGAATACAGAACTTGACAGCACCCTTAAGTTTGAGTTCAATCCCCTGTTGAGCGGCGGCAGATTGACGCAACAGTTCATAGTTGATGCGTACGCAAGGATAGAGGCTAATACCCTGAATTTCTACCGCCTCAACCAAAAAAGTTTTCGAGCCGAGATGTACGAGGGTTTGATTGATTATGTGAACCATGAAGCAGAGGCACAAGGATTGGCATCTGGACGATTGGTTATCTTACCATCGTCGTTTATTGGTGGTGCACGTGCCATGCAACAAAACTATCAAGATTCCATGGCATTGGTAAGAAGATTTGGGAAGCCAGACCTATTTATTACATGCACGTGCAATGCAAATTGGCCAGAAATCACAAATAACCTAGAGAAAGGCCAATCGCCAGAGGATAGACCCGACTTGGTTGCCCGTGTGTACCACACGAAACTAATGGCAATCCTCCATGATATTCTAGAAAGAGATATTTTTGGAAAAGTTAAAGCCTACTCATACACAATTGAATACCAAAAGCGGGGTCTGCCACACTGTCACATGCTATTAATAATGGAACAAGCAGATAAAATACGGGATAGCGATGACATTGACAGGATCACAAGTGCTGAAATACCAGGTATATACATCGTATTGCTCTTTCACTTCCGATATGGTAATGTAAGTAAACTTCGTATTATTTTTCTATTCATATATCAGACCCACTGGAAGACCCTGAATTGCACGAAATTGTAAAAAAATGCATGGTGCATGGACCATGCACCTCACGGTGCATGAAACTGAATGAAAAGACTGGAACAATGGAGTGTTCTAAAGGTTTTCCAAAAGCATTTGCTGAAAGCACCTCAATCAAAGAGAATGGATACCCAGAATATAGAAGGCGTCCTGGCATTCAATATGAGCAAGGGAATAGAATGATAGACAACAGTATGGTTGTTCCATATAATGCCTATCTCTTGAAGAAGTACGCTTGCCATATAAACGTGGAGCAAGTTGTTTCAAAGCATTGCAAGCATAAAGTATATTTTTTAAGTACATCCATAAAGGCCATGATCGAGCAAGCATTGCACTAACAAAGACGCCCGCATACGCATATGCAAGCCACATACAATTGGGACGAGATACAAGAATTTTTGATACAAGATACATCTCTGCACCAGAAGCAATGTGGAGGACATTTGGTTACAAAATGCACCACACATCCCACACTGTGCACAGGTTGTTAATTTGGAACCCACACTATATTTTATTAATACTAATTACTGTCATATTATGAATAGATTGCACAGGTTGTTGCTTTGGAACTTAGAATATATCTTATTATTACTAACTATCATATTATGTCCAGATTGTTCGCTCATTTGCCCAACAAACAAATCGTGTATTATGAAGAAGGTCAAGAACGAATTGCCTTGGAGCGTGCTGCAACAAAACATACGATGCTCACTGCCTGGTTCGAGCTAAATAAAGTTGATGCAGCTGCCCGGCAATATACATATCCAGAGATTCCCCATCATTATACTTTTATAAAAGGCCAAGGCATCTGGAAGACAAGGGAAGGCAAATACAAATTAATTTCAAGGATGTATAATGTCAGCCCAAAAGATATGGAAAGGTATTATTTTATGCTTTTATTGCTGCTACACAGAAAAGGTATCACTAGCTTTGAGGATATGAAAAATGTCAACGGGAAACAATGCAATACATTTCATGAGACAGCAAAGGAACTTGGACTGTTAGCAGATGACGCAGAATGGGAAAGAACGCTTGACGATGCAGTTACTTTTCAAATGCCTGCTCAATTGCGACAAACGTTCGCCTTCATCTGCGTATATGGTCCTCCCTCAGATCCATTCAACCTGTGGGACAAGTTCAAGCGCCATTTAGCAGAAGACTATGCCCGTGAGATGCTAGAGGAAGATGCATACAATGCAACATTGTTATCCATCAATGAAATCTTCCTTGCAAATGGGACGAATTGCCAGTCAATGCAACTTCCAGAGCCAAGAATAACCCGGTACCATGATGCGACCATCAATCAGACATTCGATGTAGCCTTTGAAAAGGCTAAAGGCGATGAGCGATATGCAAGATTGACTCCAGACCAAAAGGAAATAGCTGACGCCGTTCTCCTTGCAATTGAAGGAGTCCAACCATTGCATTCGTGTATAAATGTGGATGGTCCTGGGGGGCTGGAAAAACATTTGTCTTCAATACAGTTATTAGCATGTTAAGAGGAAGGGAGCTCGGTGTTATTGCAGTTGCATGGACAGGCATAGCGAGCCTTTTGCTCAAGGGAGCCCAAACAGTGCACTCTACCTTCAAGCTCCCGCTGAACATGACACTGGCAACATCCGACCGTGCCACGCAAGCAAACAGCAGATAGAATAAGAAAAGCAACGCTTTTGGTGTGGGATGAATTAAGCATGACACATTCCGACGCACTCACGGCAGTGGATACTGTCTTGAAGGAAATTCGACGGGACCCCAGACCATTTGGGGGAATGGTTGTATTAGCCGGCGGTGATTTTAGGCAACAGTTGCCCGTAATCAAACGAGCCAAAAAGATGGAGATTCTTGCAAAATGTGTTAAGAGCAACCCCCTGTGGAAGCACTTCAAGACATTCAAACTAACAACGAAATGCGCGGTCGGCAAGGGGAAGAAAGAATGGTCTGAATACTTGCTGAAGCTTGGCGACCCGAGAGAACTAATGAAATGACGAGCCCACGCCCCCGAAGACGCCGCTGAGTTACCGAAAGGTGTGTATGGCGCAAAAATAACATTATCGATGAGGTGTTTGGGACAAGTATAGACCCAGCTAACATGGAACACCTATTCGAGAAATCTATACTATCTCCAAAAAATGAAGATACACTGAGTCTTAGCGATAAGACCTTGCAAAGATTGCATGGAGACTTGCACCCATATAGAGGGTATTGATACCCTCAACTGAAGATGAAGAGGACATCAGAAATTTCCATTGAATTCATCAATCACCTCACACCTTCCGGAATGCCACCTCACAAGCTCAATATCAAGGTGGGAGCAATAGTAATGTTGCTTAGAAACATGTATCCTCAAGGTGGCCTATGCAATGGAACTCGCCAGATCACACATGCAACACAGAGAATCCTACGCGGAAATAGTCACTGGCTAATTCAGAGGCACTCCAGTCCCCGCTCCCAAAATTAACTTAACGCCATCCGAAGACATACCCTTCACCTAGAAGACAATACCCGATCCGCTTAGCATTCTCAATGACGATCAATAAGTCGCAAGGCCAATCTCGAGATCAAGATTTTTACTTGCCAAAGACCGCTTTTTTGCCCATGGACGTTTTTTACGCTGTCCTCGTCAAGGTGCACCTCACAGATCTGAGTCAAAATTGCCATCACGGAGAGACGCCACGCCGTGGTGCATTGCAAAAAGACCATCGAACATATACCCCGAATGTTGTATATAAAGAGGCACTTATATAAATAAAATATTTGGTCGAGACTTTAAAACGTTTTTTAAAAACCTTTTTGAAATTCTCAATGTGTGATAGTTTAGAAATGATAGTACATATTCATAGTAGGTATGTATGCAAGGCGATACCGAACCGAGATTAAGTAAGGCCCTGGAGATAGTTTAGAATTGATAGTACATATAGATAGTAGGTATGTATACAAGGCGATGCCGAACCGAGATTGAGTAAGCTCCTAATGAGTGAGCCGAGCCGAGGAATGAGTTTAAAAGAAAAGGGCCCGGCCGTCAGGCCGGGCCCTTTTCTAGTCTAATCTAATATAATAAAGAAATAGCGTCCGTGAGTGAGTCTGTCTGTCTGTGAGTGAGTATTCCACGACCCATCGACGGTGGAGGAGGCGCCACGTGGCACGATCTGGGGCGTCCGTGGGCCTTGGCCTCTCAAAAGCTCCCAAGTTTGGTGGACAAAATTTTTTTGGTTTACCACGGACTTGAACCCTGGACATTGCCCCCCAAACCCCCCACCCTTACCACTAGACCAACCAGTCTTTTTTTAAAATAATAAGAAGTCCATACTTAGTTAAGGCTGGGGCAATGGAAATTCCTTTAGTTAATTAAAAGGCTTGATGATCCTAGAGAGAGAGAGAGAGAGAGAGGGAGAAGATAGAGAGAGAGAGAGAGAGAGAGAGGCATGGGGAGAGAGAGAGAGAGAGGGGAAAGAAGAGAGAAGAGAGAGATAGGAGAGAGAGGGAAGAGATAGGAGAGAGAGAAAAGAGAGGAGAGAGAGGAGAGAGAAGAGAGAGGAGACAGAGAGAGAGAGAGAGAGAGAGAGAGAGAGAGAGAGAGAGAGAGAGAGAGGGGGGAAAAGGAGAGAGAGAGAGAGAGAGAAGAGGGAGAAGAGAGATAGGAGAGAGAGAAACAAAGAGATAGGAGAGAGAGAGGAGAGAGAGAGAGATAGGAGAGAGAGGAGATAGAAGAGAGATAGGAGAGAGAGAGAGAGAAGAGAGGAGAGAGAGGAGAGAGAAAGAGAGAGAGAGGAGAGAGAGAGAGAGAGAGAGAGGGGAGAGAGAGAGGGAGGAGAGAGATAGGAGAGAGGAGAGAGATGGGAGAGAGAGAAGAGATAGGAGAGAGAAAAGAGAGGATAGAGAGAGAGAGAGAAGAGATAGAAGAGAGAGATAGGAGAGAGAGAGGAGAGAGATAGGAGAGAGAGAGAGAGAGAGAGAGAGAGAGAGAGAGAGAGAGAGAGAGAGAGAGAGAGAGAGAGAGAGAGAGAGGAGAGAGAGAGAGAGAGAGAGAGAGAGAGAGAGAGAGAGAGAGAGAGATAGGAGAGAAAGAGAGAGAGAGAGAGGGGAGAGAGAAGAGATAGGAGAGAGAGAAAAAAGAGAGGAGAGAGAGAGAGAGAGAGAAGAGATAGGGAGAGTGAGGAGAGAGATAGAAGAGGGAGGAGAGAGAGGAGAGAGAGAGAGAGAGATAGGAGAGAGAGATAGGGGGGGAGAGAGAGAGAGAGGAGAGAGAGAAAGAGAGAGGGAGAGGTAGGAGAGAGATAGGAGAGAGGAGAGAGAGGGGGGAGAGAGAAGAGATAGAGAGAGAAAAGAGAGGAGAGAGAGAGAGAGAGAAGAGATAGGAGAGTGAGGAGAGAGATAGGAGGGAGAGAGAGAGAGAGAGAGAGAGAGAGAGAGAGATAGAGAGAGATAGGGGGGAGAGAGAGAGAGAGAGAGAGAGAGAGAGGGAAAGAGGAGAGAGGAGAGATGAGAGAGAGGGGGGAGATAAGAGGGAATGAGAGAGAGAGAGAGAGAGAGAGAGAGAGAGAGAGAGAGAGAGAGAGAGAGAGAGAGAGAGAGAGAGAGAGAGAGAGAGAGAGAGAGAGAAGAGAGAGGAGGAGAGAGAGAGAGAGAGAGAGAGAGGAGATAGAGAGGAGAGAGGAGAGAGGAGGGAGAAGAGAGAGAAGAGAGAAGGAAGAGAGAGGAGAGAGAGAGGGGAAAGAAGAGAGAGAGAGAGAGATGAGAGAGACAGAGAGAGAGAAGAGAGAAAGGGAGAGGGAAGAGAGAGGAGAGAGAGAGAAAAAGATAGAGAGAGGGGAGAAATAGAGAGAGAGGGGGGAGCAAAAGAAAAGGGCCCGGCCTAGAAAGGGAAGAGGGAAGAGAGAGGGGAGAGAGAGGGGAAAGAAGAGAGATGAGAGAGAGAGGAGAGAGAGAGGAGAGAGAGAAGAGAGAGGGAAGAGGGAGAGAAGAGAGAGAGAGAGAAATACAGAGGAGAGAGAAAGATAGAGAGAGAGAAGGGAGCATGGGAGGAGAGAGAAGAGAGAGAAGAAGGATGGAAGAGAGAGGAGAGAGAGAGCAAGGAGAGAGGAGAGACAAAGAAGAGAGAGGAGAGAGAATAGAGAGAGGAGAGGGAGATAGAGAGAGGGGAGAAATAGAGAGAGAGGAGAGAGATAGGAGAGAGAGAGGAGAGAGAGGGAGAGAGGGAGAGGGTAAAGACAAAGAAAAGAGAAGACAGAGGAGGGAGAAAGAGAGGAGAGAGGACATAAGAAGAGAGAGAGGAGAGAGAAGAGAGACAGAGAGGAGAGGGAGAGAGAAGAGAAAAGAGAGAGAGAGAAAGGGAGATGAGGGAAGAGAGAGGAGAGAGGAGAGAGAAAAGAGGGAAGAGATAGGGGAGGAGAGAGGGCACATGGGTGGGGCCCAGGAGAGGGGAGGGCCGGCCGGAGGCCGGGCCGAGCCGAGAAGAGGAGGAAAGAGAAAGAAGGAGGCCGGGCCGGGCCTTTCTAGTCTAATATAATAAGAAAAAGCCGTCCCCGAGAAAATAGCCTTTTCTAGAGAAGTGAGTGAGTGAGTTCTGCCGTCCACGCCCATCCGGACGGTGGAGGAGGATACGCCACGGGGCTCGATCTCGCCGGCCCGTGGGCCTTGGCCTCAAAAGCTCCCAAGTTTGGTGGACAAAATTTTTTGGTTTACTGTGGACTCGAACCCGGACATTGCCCCCAAACCCCCACCCTTGCCACTAGACCAACCAATTTTTTTCTTAAAATAATATGAACTCCATGCATAGTTAAGGTGGGGCCTAATTAATTCAAGGATACTCTAGGATGTTCTAGAATGTTCTAGAATCTCTTGAATGTTCTAGAATGTTCCGTGTGCTCATGGGTAAGCACCTCGGCCTAAAAATAGAAAGTTTCAGCCTAAAAATAGAAGTTTTTTTGAAACTTTGCAAATGCTCAAAATAGAATGTTGTTCGAATGTTCCAGTGCTTATGGGTAAGCACCTCAGCCTAAAAATAGAAAGTTTCAGTCTAAAAAATAGAAAGTTTTTTGAAACTTTGCAAATGCTCAAAATAGAATGTTCTGGAATGTTCCAAATACTCATGGGTAAGCACCTTTGCAAGCCTAAAAATAGAAAGTTTTTGACCTCAGTCTAAAAAAAAATAGAAAGTTTCAATAGAATGTTCGAATGTTGCAGATGCTCATGGGTAAACACCTCAATCCAAAAATAGAAAGTTTTTGAAACTTTGCAAATGCTCAAAATAGAATGTTCGAATGGTGTAGATGCTCAAAGTAAGCACCTCAGTCTAAAAATAGAAAGTTTTAGTCTAAAAATGCAAAAACTCAAATAGAATGTCCTAGAATGTTTCAGATGCTCTAAGGTAAGCATCTCTCAACCTAAAAATAGAAAATAAGGTAGTCTAAAACAAAAAGTTTGCTAAAACTTTGCAAAAACTCAAAATAGAATGTTCTAGAATGTTCCAAATGCTATAGGGCAACCACCTATGCTCTAGAAGCACCTCAGTCTAAAAATAGAAAGTTTCTTGAAAACATTGCAAATGCTCAAAATAGAATATTCGCAGTGATACTTTGGAATTGGTATAATGGGTGTGCGTAAGCTTCACATAGGTGATACTTTAGAATTGACATACTTTAGAATTGTGCCTCATGGGCATGTATGAGTATGTTACTCATGAATAATACTTTGTAGGTGCTCATGGGTAAGCACCCCGCCTAAAAATAGAAAGTTTCAGTCTAAAAATAAAAAGTTTTTTAAGACTTTGCAAATGCTCAAAATAGAATGTTCTGGAATGTTGCAGATGCTCATGGGTAAACACCTCAATCCAAAAATAGAAAGTTTTTGGAGACTTTGCAAATGCTCAAAATAGAATTTTCTGGAATGTTACAGATGTTCAAAGGTAAGCACCTCAGTCTAAGAATAGAAAGTTTTAGTCTAAAAATAGAAAGTTTGATTAAACTTTGTAAAAACTCAAATAGAATGTCCTAGAATGTTTCAGATGCTCTAGGGTAGGCATCTCAGTCTAAAAATAGAAAGTACGGTAGTCCGAAAACGAAAAGTTTGCTAAAACTTTGCAAAAAACTCAAAATAGAATGTTCTAGGGTGTTCTAGATGCTATAGGGCAACCACCTATGCTCTAGAAGCACCTCAGTCTAAAAGTAGAAAGTTTCTTGAAACCTTGCAAATGCTCACTTGGAATTGATAGTAAGTGTGATGGGTATGATGGGTGTGTGTAAGCTTCACATGGGTGATACTTTAGAATTGACATACTTTAGAATTGGTAGTAGACATAGTAGATGTGACCTCATGGGCATGTGTGAGTATGGGTAGTAAGGCATGTGTGTATATGGAGTTCCATGGTAGTAGGTGTAAGTAGGTTCCTTATGAATAATACTTTTAGAGAGAGGGAAGAGAGAGAAAGGAGAGAGGGAAAGAGAAGAGAGAGAGGAGAGAGAAGATAGAGGAGATGAGAGAGAGAGAAATAGAGAAGAGACAGAAAGATAGAGAAAGAGGGGAGAAATAGAGGGAGAGGAGAGAGAGATGGAAAAAAGGGGAGAGAGATAGAAAGTTTTTTGAAACTTTGCAAATGCTCAAAATAGAATGTTCTGGAATGGTGTAGATGCTCAAAGTAAGCACCTCAGTCTAAAAATAGAAAGTTTTAGTCTAAAAATGTAAAAACTCAAATAGAATGTCCTAGAATGTTTCAGATGCTCTAAGGTAAGCATCTCAGTCTAAAAATAGAAAATAAGGTAGTCTAAAAACAAAAAAGTTTGCTAAAACTTTGCAAAAACTCAAAATAGAATGTTCTAGAATGTTCCAAATGCTATAGGGCAACCACCTATGCTCTAGAAGCACCTCAGTCTAAAAATAGAAAGTTTCTTGAAACCTTGCAAATGCTCAAAATAGAATATTCTGCAGGTGATTGACATACTTTAGAATTGTGCCTCATGGGCATGTATGAGTATGTTACTCATGAATAATACTTTGTAGGTGCTCATGGGTAAGCACCTCAGTCTAAAAATAGAAAGTTTCAGTCTAAAAATAAAAAGTTTTTTAAGACTTTGCAAATGCTCAAAATAGAATGTTCTGGAATGTTGCAGATGCTCATGGGTAAACACCTCAATCCAAAAATAGAAAGTTTTTGGAGACTTTGCAAATGCTCAAAATAGAATTTTTTCTGGAATGTTACAGATGTTCAAATGCCTCACCTAAGAATAGAAAGTTTTAGTCTAAAAATAGAAAGTTTGCTTAAACTTTGTAAAAACTCAAATAGAATGTCCTAGAATGTTTCAGATGCTCTAGGGTAGGCATCTCAGTCTAAAAATAGAAAGTACGGTAGTCTGAAAACAGAAAAGTTTGCTAAAACTTTGCAAAAACTCAAAATAGAATGTTCTAGGGTGTTCTAGATGCTATAGGGCAACCACCTATGCTCTAGAAGCACCTCAGTCTAAAAGTAAAAAGTTTCTTGAAACCTTGCAAATGCTCACAATAGAATATTCTGAAGATGATACTTTGGAATTGATAGTAAGTGTGATGGGTATGATGGGTGTGTGTAAGCTTCACATGGGTGATACTTTAGAATTGACATACTTTAGAATTGGTAGTAGACATAGTAGATGTGACCTCATGGGCATGTGTGAGTATGGGTAGTAAGGCATGTGTGTATATGGAGTTCCATGGTAGTAGGTGTAAGTAGGCTCCTTATGAATAATACTTTAGAGAGAGGGAAGAGAGAGAAAGGAGAGAGGGAAGAGAGAGGAGAGAGAGAGGAGAGAGAAGACAGAGGAGATGAGAGAGAGAGAAATAGAGAAGAGACAGAAAGATAGAGAAAGAGGGGAGAAATAGAGGGAGAGGAGAGAGAGATGGAAAAAAGGGGAGAGAGAGGGGGAAGAGAAGAGAGGGAGAGAGAGAAAGGGGAGAAGAAGGAGAAGAGAGAGAAGGAAAAAAGGGAAAGAGGAGAGAGGAGAGAGAAAGGGGGAGACAGAGAGAAATATAGAGAGAGAGAGAGAGAAGATAGAGAAGAAGGGGAGAGAGAGAGAGATGAGGAAAGAGAGAGAGAGAGAGAGAGAGAGAGATGAGAGGGGGGAGAGGGAAGAGATGAGAGAGAAGAGAGAGGAGGGAAAGAAAGAGAGGAGAGAGAGAAGAGAGAAAACAGAGAAGAGAGAAGAAGAGCAGGAGAGAGAAAAGAGAGAAGAGAAAGGAGAGAGAGAGAAGGGAAGAGAGAAGAGAGGGGAAGAGAGGAGAGAAGGGAGGAGAGAGAGAGGAGGAGGAGATAGAGAAGAGAGAGAAGAGAGAATAGAGAGTATAGAGAGAAAAGGAGAAGGGGAGCAGACAGAGGAGAGAGAGAAGAGAGAGATGGCAGAGAGGAGGGAAAGAGAAAAGAGAGAGAAGAGAGAAGAGAGAAGAAAGAGAGGAGAGAGAAGATGGGAGAAGAGATGCAAAGGGAGAGGAGGGACAAGAAAGGGAGGAGAGAGGAGAGAGAAGAGAGAGGAGCGAGAGGAGAGAGAATAGAGAGAAGAGAGAGGAGAGAGAATAGAGAGTACAGAGAGAAGGGGAGAGAGAGCAAAGAAAGGGGAGAGAGGAGAGAGAGATGATAGAAAAGGGAAGGGGCTCAGTCAAAAGTGCTAATGGGGCCCAAATCGAGGCGAGGCCGGCCGGAGGCCGGCCGAGCCGAGGAATACTACAAAAAAGAAGGGCGTGGGTTGGTCCAGATCGAAAAGGAATGGGCCGGAGGTCAGGCCGAAACAGAGGAATGGTGTAAGAGAAAAGGCGAGTAATGGTGGAATGTTCCAGATGCTCATGGATAAGCACCTCAATCTAAAAATAGAAATTTTCGCGATAAAAATAGAAAGTTTTTTTAAACTTTGCAAATGCTCAAAATAGAATGTGGTGGAATATTACAGATGCTCATGGGTAACCACCTCAGTCCAAAAATAGAAAGTTTTTTGAAACTTTGCAAATGCTCAAAATAGAATGTTGTTGAATGTTCCAGATGCTCAAGGGTAAGCACCTCGGGCCTGAAAGAAAAATAGAAAGTTTCAGTTTAAAAATAAAAAGTTTTCTTAAACTTTGTAAAAACTCAAACGTAATGGGAGAAAGATGCTATAGGGCAACCACCTATGAGGAGAAGCTAACCTCAGTCTAAAAGTAGAAAGCTTCTTGAAACCTTGCAAATGCTCAAAATAGAATCTTCATGGGCATGTGTGGGTATGCTACTCATGAATTATACTTTGTTAGTAATGGAATAGAGGGAGGGAGGAGAGAGATAGAGAGGAGAGCAGAGAGGAGCGAGAAGAGTGAGAAGAGAGAGAGAAGAGACATAGGGGAGGGAAAAGAAGAGAGAGGAGAGAGAAGAGAAAGAGGAGAGCTGAAAGAGAGAGAGGGGAAAGAAGAGACAGGAGAGAGAGGAGGAGGGAGAAGAGAGATGAGAGAGACGGAGGAAATAGAGAGAGGACATAGGAGAAGAGAGAGGGAAAAAGAGAGAGGAGAGAGAGGAGGAGGAGATAGAGAAGAGAGAATAGAGAGTAGAGAGGGAGCAGAGAAGGGAGAGAGATGAGAGAGAGGGAGGAGAGAGAAGAGAGAATAGAGAGTAGAGAGGGAGCAGAGAAGGGAGAGAGATGAGAGAGAGGGAGGAGAGAGAAGAGAGAGGAAAGGGAGGAGAGAGAAGAGAGAAAGGAGAGAGAGAAGAGACAGGAAAGAGAGAGAGAAGAGAGAGAGGAAAGAGAAGAGAGAGGAGAGAGAGAGGGAAAAGAAGAGAGAGGAGAGAGAGAGAGAGGGAGGGAGAAGAAGAGAGGGAGAAGGAGAGAGGGAAGAGAGAGGAGAGAGAGAGAGAGAGGGAGAAGAGATGGAGGGGGGAGAGAGAAGACATAGGAGAGAGAGAAGAGAGAGAGGGGGGAGAGAAGAGACGGGAGAGAGAGAGAGAGAGAGAGAGAGAGAGAGAGAGAGAGAGAGAGAGAGAGAGAGAGAGAGAGAGGACAGAGAGAGGAGAAAGAAGAGAGATGATAGAGAGACGCAGGAGATAGAGAGAGGAGAGAGGAGAAGAGAGGGGAGAACAGAGGGGAGAGAGGAGAGAGAGCAGAAAGAGGAGACAGAGGAGAGAGAGATGCTACAAAGGGAAGGGGCTCAGCCAAAAGTGTTAATGGGGTCCGTCGAGAATGACGAAATGAGGGGGCCTACGAGCCGAGGAATACTACAAAGAAGAAGGGCATGGGTGGGTCCAGATCGAGGCGAGGCCGGCCGAGTCGAGTGAAGAGAAAAGGGAAGAGAGAGAAGAGAGAGAGGGGAGAAATAGAGAGAGAGAGGAGAGAGAGAGAGACAGAAAGAGAAGAAAGGAGACAGAAAGAAGAGAGAGGAGAGAGAAGAGAGACACGGGGAGAGGGGATACAGAGAAGAGAAAAGAGAGAAAGAAAAAGGGAGATGAGGGAAGAGAGAGGAGAGAGGAGAGAGAAGAGAGGGAAGAGATAGGAGATAGGGCACATGGGTGGGGCACATGGGAGGCGAGGCCGGCCGGAGGCCGGCCGAGCCGAGGAAAGGAGCAAAAGAAAAGGGCCCGGCCGTCAGGCCGGGCCCTTTTCTAGTCTATTACAATAAGAAAATAGCGTCCGTCTGTCTGTGAGTCTGTCTGTCTTCCACGCCCCATCGACGATGGAGGATGCGCCACGTGGCTTGATCCGGGTCGTCCGTGGGCCTTGGCCTCTCAAAAGCTCCCAAGTTTAGTGGACAAAATTTTTTTGGTTTGCCACGGACTTGAACCCTGGACATTGCCCCGCAAACCCCCCACCCTTACCACTAGACCAACCAGTCTTTTCCTAAAATAATTGGAAGTCCATGCTTAGTTAACGTTGGGGTCTAATTAATTCAAGGATACTCTAGGATGTTCTAGAATCTTTTGGAATGTCCTAGAATGTTCCAGATGCTTATGAGTAAGCATCTCAGTTTAAAAATAGAAAGTTTCAGTCTAAAAATAGAAGTTTTTTGAAACTTTGCAAATGCTCAAAATAGAATGTTGTGGAATGTTCCAGGTGTTCATGGGTAAGCACCTCAGTCTAAAAATAGAAAGTTTCAGTCTAAAAATAGAAAGTTTTTTAAAACTTTGCAAATGTTCAAAATAGAATGTTCTGGAATGTTCCAAATGCTCATGGGTAAGCACCTCAGCCTAAAAATAGAAACTTTCAGTCTAAAAATAGAAAGTTTTTTAAAACTTTGCAAATGCTCAAAATAGAATGTTCTGGAATGTTCCAAATGCTCATAATGTAGTTAACCTTTGCCTAAAAATAGAAAGTTTTTTGAAACTTTGCAAATGCTCAAAATAGAATGTTATGGAATGTTGCAGATGCTCATGGGTAAACACCTCAATCCAAAAATAGAAAGTTTTTTGAAACTTTGCAAATGCTCAAAATAGAATGTTCTGGAATGTTGCAGATGCTCAATGGTAAGCACCTCAGTCTAAAAATAGAAAGTTTCAGTCTAAAAATAGGAAGTTTGCTTAAACTTTGTAAAAACTGAAATAGAATGTCCTAGAATGTTTCAGATGCTCTAGGGTAAGCATCTCAGTCTAAAAATAGAAAGTATGGAAGTCTAAAAACAGAAAAGTTTGCTAAAACCTTGCAAAAACTCAAAATAGAATGTTCTAGAGTGTTCCAGATGCTATAGGGCAACCACCTATGCTCTAGAAGCATCTCAGTCTAAAAGTAGAAAGTTTCTTGAAACCTTGCAAATGCCCAAAATAGAATATTCTGGAGGTGATACTTTGGAATTGGTAGTAAGTGTGATGGGTATGATGGGTGTGTGTAAGCTTCACATGGGTGATACTTTAGAATTGACATACTTTAGAATTGGTAGTAGAGGTAGTAGATGTGGCCTCATGGGCATGTGTATGGAATAGAGGGTTGAGCAGTATATGTGAATAAGAACTATGAAATACCCTGGAGTGCAGTAGATGTGAGTAAGATCCTCATAGGTGATACTTTGGAATTGGTAGTGTTCTCCTCATGGGTGATACTTTAGAATTGGTAGTAGGGCATGTGTGTATATGGTGTAAGTAGGCTCCTTATGGATAATACTTTAGAGAGAGAGAGGAGAGAGAAATGGGAGAGGGAAGAGAAAGAGAGAGGAGAGAGAGAGAGAGGAAAGAGAGAGAGAGGGGAAAGAAGAGAGAGGAGAGAGTGGAGAGAGGAGAGAGAAAGAGAGAGAAGAAAGAGAGAGAAGGAAAAGAAGAGAGAAGGGAAAGAAGAGAGAGAGAAGAAAGAAAGGGGAGAGAGAAGAGAGAGGAGAGAGAGAAGGAAGAGAAGAAAGAGAGAGAGAGAGGGTGGAGAGGGGGGGGAAGAGGAGAGAGGAGAGAGAAGAGAGAGGAGGGAGAAGAGAGAGAGAGAGAGGAATAGAAAAGAGAGAGAAAGATAGAGAGAGGGGAGAAATAGAGAGAGAGGAGAGAGACAGGAGAGAGAGAGAGAGAGAGAGAGAGAGAGAGAGAGAGAGAGAGAGAGAGAGAGAGAGAGAGAGAGAGAGAGAGAGAGAGGGTAAAGACAAAAAGAGAAGAGAGAGAGATAGAGAGAAAGAGAGGAGAGAGAGAGAAGAGAGGAGAGAAAAGAGAGGGAGAGGGTAAAGATAAAGAGAAGAAAAGAGATAGGAGAGAGAAAGAGAGGGGAGAGAGAGAAGAGAGAAAGAAGAGAGGAAGGAGAAGAGAGACAGAGGAAGGCTCCCTATGGCTGACACACGAGTGGGCCCAAACCGAGGCGAGGCCTCGGCCGAAGGCCGAGGCCGAGCCGAGGAATAGCTTTAGGGATGTCCAAACCGAGGCGAGGCCCCGGAGGGGCCGAGCCGAGGAAGGGGGCAAGGGAAAAGGGCACGGGGGGAGGCGGCCTTGAGGGGCCGAGCCGTGGGGCAAAAGAAAGGTCCGGCCGCCGGGCCGGCCCTTTCTAGGCCGCCGGGCCCTTTTCTAGTATCAAATAAATGAAACACGCATTTAAATCAAATAAATGAAACACCATTGTGAGCGTGATGTTAAATGCTTATATCAAATAAATGAAACACCATAGTTCATGGGGCATTCCGAGAATTGAACTCGGGACCTCTTGCACCCTAAGCAAGAATCATACCACTAGACCAAACACCCTAACATATATTATGAATTTATTACGAGAAATAAAGTTGTATCGGCTTTGCATCCCTTTGACCTTCTGTGCTTATATCAAATAAATGAAACACCATAGTTCATGGGGTATTGCGAGAATTGAACTCGAGACCTCTTGCACCCTAAGCAAGAATCATACCACTAGACCAAATACCCTAAGAGCTTTTCAAGCTATTATGAAATATAAATTTTTATTGGCTTTGCATCCCTTTAAAAATCGGGACATTAGTGGATATTAAATGCTTATATCAAACAAGAGAAAGGACATAGTTCATGGGGTATTCCGAGAATTGAACTCGGGACCTCTTGCACCCAAAGCAAGAATCATACCACTAGACCAAATACCCTAAAACGTACTATGAATCTACAATCTCAGGTTGGCACTTGTTGGTGAAAATTGCCCACAATTTACTTGTACACATTTTTACTTAAGCTCACAATTAGGCTGATAATTAGACTATTTTACGTGAGCAATTTGTCTTCTATGAATATTCAATTGCTTTTACATTATTTTCTTTTTAAATATTCATAAAGACTAGAAACGTGTGCCCGGCGATGCCGGGCATTAGTCTTGGACGTGTGGAATGGGTAAAAATAATGGAATTTCTATGTGGATATAGTTATAAATATAATTGTGTCCACGGTGTGAAGGGTTTAGAGAGGTCAGACGTTAGTCGTAGCACGTGAAATGAATAGGAGTAGTGACTGTGGAATAGAATAGGTAGTTGATGGAGTATAGAGATTATATGAAAGGAGGAAGATGTCTATTTACTTTCTAGGTTGATGGTTCCTTGCAGAAGTTAAAGACCACATCTTGTAGGCCCTCTACTTAGCTCATTGCAAAAGACAAAATCAAGTAAAAGATGGTGATACAGTACTGCAATCTCTTTGTGGCTAATTTAAAGCTGGCAGTAGTACTTCAAAAACACGTGGTAGGAATTTTTTCCCATGATTAATGAACTTGTTTATTGACAATTAAGAAAAATAACGATTTAGAATTGTTCACTGTATATGGTCCCCGTCTCATAAATTCTTTGGTCCCTAACACTTGTTTCCAATCTCTTAGCGATATTTGTGATCTTTGCATCAAAAGCGAACGTGGATTGAAAGGGGTGTGTTTAGGCGCATGTGATATCAATTTGAATTGGATAGTGCGGCTAGTGCAAAAGGGATGAGTGCCTTAAATGGTTGCCCATCTTCTAGCTGAAAACATGCAAAATGAACAGGCAAGCAAATGAGAATAAGGTAAGAAAGACGAATGATATACGTAGAAACTACACAAATCTTCAAATATCAAGCATATTAAATTGATCAACTTATGTCCATGTTTCTATCTATAATCTATAGATGTGAATTATACTAAATGTTGCAGTATATGCAAGAGCTGCAATCAGAATCGCATAAAGAATACAAACTTCCATCCATTACAATTTTGGATCCACAATTGCCTCTTAGAAATGATATGGTAAACATGCACATCCAAAACACAATAAACATGTCTTTAAGAGATCCTATATAAATCTGCGACTTCTTCTTTAAGGCTCTAGAAGACCTGGACACTTGTAAAAGTCGTGTATATCCTAAAGGGACTAATATGTAGAAACTACATTCCAATATCAACTTGACGTTGTCTGCAAGCAACACTCAGCGGAAATAACACTCATTTGCAACTGATTTTAGCAGTAACAGAAGTAATTTGCACCAGCAACACACCGAAGTATTTAAACAACCTTGAAGGAAAAAAAAAAGCCACAACGTAAACTTTACATACTTTACATATTGCATTTCTAATTCTTAGCTGGAAATGAGATAAGCTTGTTTCATTAAACCAACTGAAAGTTTAAAAGTTAGTCTGGTACAAATGCACTATTCTCTGGCATGGACAACGTAATCGGGTACAACCATGTGAAATCTTCCATTAGCCTTCTGACAAAATTCTACCTTCATATATAAAGTGCAATCCAAATGAGAAGATATTCATATGCTTACCTCATTTGAATCTATGTGAAGTTTGATATTGATGGGCTTGCAGCAAAACATGGTAGTTAGTGATAAAGGAAAAACATCATAAAATAAATAAGTTCGTTCAAGAAGTACCTTGAACTGATCACATAGAAATAGATCAAGGGAATTGAACCCTCTATTACCAACCATGACGTGCATCCAAAAGAACTCACAAATATTTGTCTCTAACCCTGAAAATGAGCATTCTAATAAAACCATAAGGTTGAAGAGAAGAATATTGTGGCATTTGTAAATGGTAGAAAAAACTCCAGATTTTCTTTACCTCATAGCAGGGCCATAGATACATTAAGATGCATAAAAAACAGAAGAGCAAAGATATGGGAGAGATCAACCCATCTTCAATTATTTTCGCATGAGCTCTCGAGAGCGCACAATTAATAAAGCATCATAATGTAAAAAAATGGAGTGTCAACAAAAAGAGTGCACTTTTTATCCATTTTGCATATCAAGATCCGTAATTTTGATTCATAATTCAAAGATTTGAATTTGTTATAGATCCCCGCCCAAAGACGCATCGACGTGCCATTAGTATTGGTATTTAAATATTCGCTATGCACCTTTCCAAATGTGTCCTTCCATTGCCCGCAACTTCAACTTCAGCTCATTATTCTTGTTTGTCGTTGTTGTCAAATCTACCGAATTGACAATGAGGATTGTCCATAGAAGGTTTTGCATCAAAATTTAATTTTACTTGTCTACAGATATATAACCTCAGAAGATTGTCAATCGCATAAATAATAATGTTGCTTCCATTTGCACTACTTGTAGAGTTTGATCCGGCGCCAAGCTCTGAAATGTAACGATTTCCACCCTTTAATTGAGTCACGCCGACCGCTGCTTGTAAGAATCTTAATACATGCACAAAAACATACTCGAGAATCATGTTGAATAAAGCATACGAAATACTAAGTTACTAACCTTTTTCTTTTTCTCGATAACCCGTGAGTTATTTCAGCACGAAGCTTATGATGTGAAGAGAATTTTTGTTTGCATCAAGTCCTTCTACATCCATCTTGAAGTTTGTGATACCATCCATGAAGTTACTTATGAAAATGTTTCAAGACGGTGACTTTTGTTATGGATGCCAATTGCGGTCCAATATCAAGGTTCTTCACACTGAAAATTGCTTAATGCGCCATCCATGGACAAACTCTAGAATGATGTGGCGTTTTAGCAATGTTATGAGTTCCCCATTGTTTCCTTCTCTTTGCTTTGTCGTTCTCATTTCGATTTCAAATTTGGAAAATCCTACATATATGCTATGGATCTTAGCAAAGCTTGTAGCTAAGGAAGAGACACCACCAAAAATTTAAGGTCGGGTACAAAACCTTGAAAATCGAAAGTCGAGATTTGACAATCAAAACTATCATTATCAGAACTTCATTGCAGACCGGTAGATGCAAGGGGCAGTAAAGAGTAAAAATATCATGCATATATCATGCTTTCTAATAGTGAGAACATGTCCGCACACATGTAACCTTACTCTACATAACTACAATAGCCGATTCAAAAAGCTAATCTTACTCTACATAGCTTCAAAAGCACTATTCAAATGCTAAAACTAAGAATTAAGACCTAAGCCCGCCAGAAGTTGAAAAAAACAAAAGATAGAACCAACCCAAATACAAAGAGAATGCCTCGAGCTTACAAAGATTCAAATCTAGATTGAAATAGATAAGTTAAGTAGAGCTTATCGCCCCATGACAAATTCGAACACCCAATTCCATTATCCAAGGCATTGTCGCGGAAGAAGGCTTGTAACATGGATCATCTCGAAGTTTTCAATGCTAGAAAAGGAATGAAGCAAAGATTCGATAAAGAGACAAAATTTTTCAGATGTGAATATGCAACTAATGGATTTTTCCCCGAACAAAGTAACATAAAGAATGCACAAAAAGGACGACGACTAGGGAATAGCAGCCAAGAATAGAGTCACAAGAAAATGAACAACTGATACTATCCAAAGAGAAGAGCTAGGCCCAAAAACCTCTTGCTTTTGCTTTGTCATCAAGATAAGGAGCTGGGCATACCTTATTAGAGAAGGCAATCAGATATAGGTCCTCCCGAACCATTGAAATGCACTCTTCAAAATCACCCACCCATTTCGGGAACCGTGAAGCATTGATTCATGCAGCCGCCTTATAAAGGAGACATGCCGCAGCCTTCGTGGTTGGAATAGACACAACCCGATCCAAAGAAATTTCAAAACAACATATAATAAGGTAATAGAGATTCAAAGCCTAAGACAGTGTTTATAGAAAACAAAGAAGCGATGTATGCAATATGTTTAAACAAAGAATAAGAATAAGAAGAAGACTTGAGAATCTACTCTTCGCTACCGCTACAAACGCTTTTAATGGATTCCTTTATCTATTACTTGCTCAAAAAGTGGGGAATCATAGAGGAAGAAGGCCAACAGACGACACAAAGAAAAAAATCCCTGCAGGAAAGAGGAACGCCGCGATGCGGCGTTAGCATGTATGCCCAGTGCTCCAAAACCAAAGCCCCTCAAAATAATAAAGAAGATGTTATCCAGAGAGTCGAGAACTTACTAAAAAAAAAAGAGGAAGAAACACCAATTGAGATCGTTAACCTAAGCTTGATCAAGGCAGGTTCTGGCCCGGCCGTGACGTGGAACTTACACTCATGCGGCTTCTCTCAAGACGGCCTGGCGACATTGACTTGACCTCTCCTTCACCTTAACTTTAGGGGAAGCACCATTGCGAAAGGTGTGTGGACAAAGCGAGGCCAAAACCAAACTCTCGCTTTTAAGAAAATGTTATTTATATATCATCGCTTGTAAATATATCATTTGCATCTAGGCGATTGTACCAATTAACAATCATACCTTCAAAACAAGACATTGAGCAGTTCAATATGCTAACTCCCCGCAGATTTAACACGCATGTAATAATGTCTTAACATGGTCATTGCAATGTCACTTGTATCGCCAAGAGGTCAGACATTAACATGTGATTAACTTATACCAAAGAACGCCGGCACCCTAACTAGTTCCAAACAGAAGTTCATGAGCAAGTTCATGAACAGAAGTTCATAGGGAATTGTTTGTGAACAATTGTAAACTGAAATTGCAACATCTTCGAATTACTCGAAAAAGGCCATTGCCTTTAACCTTCACGCATTTACTTTTTTTAGCCTTTTTTCTTTTGTTCCCTAACTATGCCTAAATATAGCAAACTTTTTTTAAGTCTCTTCAAAGACCTTCACACACGACGTTGTATTCACACGCTTAGAACAATTGTAAACTGAAATTGCAACACCTTCAATTACTTCGAAAAAAGGCCATTGCCTTTAACCTCACGCATTTAACTTTTTTTAGCCTTTTTTTCTTTTGTTCCCTAACTGCCTAAATATAGCAAACTTTCTTTAAGTCTCTTCAAAGACCTTCACACGTATGTTTTGTATTCACACGTTTTGTATTCACGGTAAAAGAATAACTCGGTTTTGTATCCAAGAATAACTTGAAGATTGGAGTTAACTAGATATTTCAAGCAAATTCACAAATTTAACTAGCCCAATTCAATAAGGGAAATTGCATAATCACTTAATAACCATGGAATATGGTATTTCCAATGCTCAATGAAACAAAATATCTTCAACTAGTACCAGTGCCCAGCGTTGCTGGGCAATTGTTGAAAACTTGTAAGTTTGGGTTATGCTTCATGTTTTATTCCATTTGGGTCCCTCTCTTGAAAACCTATAACTTGAGGTTACGCTTCTTTTTGCCTTCAATGGTAGCCTTCCTTTTTAATGCCTGAGCAAAAAAAGAATTAAATAAAATGGAACTACACAAAGGGGAGGTAAAAGGATTGAAAAAAGGAACAATTACCTTAACCAAAAATGGGAAATCACTAAACAAATGGCTTTTAAAATGCGGGTTCCTCTTACATTTATATGTTGTCCAGCAACATGGGGACCGTTACACAAACAATAAAGAGTTCACATGTTTATGGGCATATAAAGAGTTTTGTTACTAAGTCCAAAGACTTTAGCACCATGTATCTGGTGAAATTCTACTTATGTTGTCAACGATAGACACATTCTTATGCGGCCTAAAACATGGTATATAGACTTAATTCTAAACCAGTGGAATAAAATGCAAGCATGGAAAAAGAAACATGTTGTCTAAGATTCTCTAGAAATGCAATTGCATATTGAGATCATTCCTAAGTTCCTGCAGTCCACATCCAATTTCATCCAATTTCGTAACACATTCAGTTCCACAATAGTCAAATTTCATAATGCCAATGCCTTTGATGTTTCCTTTGCATGCATGCAATAATAACATGCATGATGAAGCACTGCATGCGATGATGAGGCAATACATGACACCACATTCTTCTCTAGCATGAATTGGAAATTATTGACTGATTTGGCAAGATTTGGCAAGTCGTCCATAATATACCTAGGCCTTTCTCCTTATGGTCCATGACATAATGCTTCTTGCGTATTTTTTCAATAATTTGAGAAGTTTTGATGCAACCATGTGCTGCATATAAGTCGCAGCTAATGCCCATAGTTATCATCTTCCAAACCATCATTCAATTAAATTGGGTTTATGTCTTAATTTTGGGACAAATTTCATATTGCATGTTTTTAATAGCATATTCAAATTCACACATTTCACCTCAAAATTATGAAAACGTAATATCATGTTATTTACAAAATAGTCAATATTTCACAATATAGCACCATATCATAAAAAACGTGATAACAAAAATTTACATAGTTATTCAACTTTCAAGCACCCCCAATGATATCATAGCCCTTTCCGACATCCCGAGGTATTGTAATTCTCGCATTTCTAGCTGGAATAGTGTTTGGAGTCCATGAGCACAAAAACACTTTCATAGTCAGCCAAAGATCGTGATCACTCGGATTTTCCTCCATTTCTTTGTCCAACAACGGGACCTTTCTTTATCCGACACGTTGGTCAACCGATGCAATGGACACCACCATTCCACCCGCATTACGGTTGAAGTTAATATTACCTTCTTCTTTGCAAATATCGTAGATAGTGAACCCCAACCACACCGATATGTATCTAAATTGGCCGGGTTTTTACTACCACAAATTGGTGGCATTCCAAGTCAGTGGAAGGTTCATAAGCATCCATGCCTAGAAACTTTGGCCTATTGTTCTTAGGACCAACATAGTGTTTGTCGAAGGAGGAGGAGCATATTGCTTCGCAGAATGCTACTTACAAGCTGTCATCAAAATCCTCAAGACTGCTAAGGTCTTCCACCTAGTTTTAGGCAACCACCCTTCTTTCAATTCATCCAGGATGTGTCTATCTCCCCAACAAAGTTAATCACCTTCTTCCAAGAAGCCACCAAGGCACTACAGTGTCATCCGGATTGGTTTGCCAATGCTTTATATAGTCTTGGATTCCTTCCTTAGTCAATCCCAATTGCTTCACTTCTTCAAGAGGGTTTTAAAGCTTTTTGGTTGACCTAGAGGTATTATAGGCTTGCCATTCTCATCTCTACTACCATATTTCCTCCCTCCTCTCCACTCATCCTCCTCAAGGTCTCATCTTCCATTGGAAGATTGGAATCCCATTTCACCCAAAAAGTGAACTGCAGAGGCCTGAATGACCTTCAAGATCCAATGTATAACCATCCACAAAGTTCTTCCAACTGGCACTTCTTCTATGAGAGAAGCTATAGGGTTTGGAGTAGTGCATTCATGCAAGATTTCCATTAGCCTAGGAAAGTTGGTCAAATGCTTTGTCGCTTCAAGATACAACTATATTTGCCAAATAATGCATCCACATCCTCATGGGTATGCCCGGCATAAGAAACCCTAAATTAACTCTTCTTTTCAAATATCCCCACAACCAAGTAGTAGGATAGGAAAGAAAACATCCACCGTTTTATTTTGGCCAAAGACAATTATCAAGTTGCAAGAGAAACCTTTTGGGTAGATCTTGAGGTTTAGCACGTGAAGTTGAAGCTCCAACATGTTCATTAGACCCATGCTTCCTAAACCTTGCCTTGCCGAACTTTTTAATATTGTTAGGGTTTCCATCTAACAATGCTCTATGTAGTGCCTCGGCTAGTCAGAAGGTCCCCGAGGTGACCATTGTATCCATTTTCATAGTTTCTCAAACACCTCATGATACTCCCAATATGAAAACTGGACCATCACCCACAACTCCAAACTAAAATGGCCATAGTAGGTTTGATTCTGCCTTATGCAAGATTGCCCCGGGCCATTGAGATCTCAGAAGGGTATGATCTTCCACATGACTTTGGTATGTACTTGAATTGTGGAAGACAAGTCTTTGCTGGTCCATCTTGTCATGTAATGTAATTGTCAAAAAACTAGATTTTTACCCCGGTAGTTATGCTCACCGCGCTAGATCGCCTCATTATATTCCCATGGTTCCTTTTCCCTTTCATCACATTATCCTTCATCTCTCAGACTTGTTGCTTGGTCTCCTGCCCCACCTCCATCCTTTTTCCGCATGCCTTTCTCCTTATGTTGGTGCGCATTTCTCTCTAGTTTCCTCGGATTGAAATCGTTTCGCCAGAAAGCTACCGGGCTTATTGCTCGAAATTTTGAATTCACTGCTTCGATTTGTGGGTTTTTCCCGGCCCTTCGCTTGATTGTGCAACCGCGGTTAAAAAGGCTGGTTCGGCGCTAGGAGTTTTTCTTTTGTGGTTTTTTTCACGCGGCATTCGGAGTGCCGCTTGATCCTACCCGCGTGTCTCCTATTTTGATCTCGGTCACCGCCATAACCATTATTTCTATAAAAGCTTTTGCTTTGTTCTGCTTTCTTCAATTGGCATCTTGTTTGAAGATATGCCGCTGGTCCGCAAGGGAGGCACTTTGTCATAAGCGTCCCGTGGTCTATCCTTTCTTCTTGGGTTTTTGTATTTTGAAGGCAACCCGGAGGTTTTTTCAAGATTTCTCAGGCCTTTTCTTTTCCATCAATTGTTTATTGTAAAGCAAATTGAGTCTCAGGTCTAAGGCAACAGACCCGCTTTTCCTGGCCTTGTTTTTTTCCAATTTTGTTTGTCACTTTTGAAGCTTTCTTCCTTTGTTTCAAGTACCTTCAAGCATATAGCACGCTTTTGCTCTTCTTTTGTGGTCCGAGGATTTCTTCTTTGGTTCAGCATCTCGCACATATCGAGTGGTGTTGGTGCTTTATCGCGGATCGCCTTGTTCTTATTGCTTGGGCCTCTAAAACATTCCTTGGTTTAAGGCTTCTTTGCCTTTGTTTTCTTCATCATGCCAAGGGTTCTACCGCTATTGTCTTCCCAGCCCTAAGGTCTGTTTGCCAGGCGTCGCATCCATCAAATTGGGAAGCGCCCTTTGGGAGAGAGCTCTGGCTGGAGGATAGTCTTCTCGATGCTTTGCGTGAATTGCAGTTCAAGATCAGGTCCAAGATCGACATGTGCACCAGCTTGGGCGAGAGGGATGGAACAGAGGCTCGGCCGCAATATGGGACGATAAGCCGGGTGAGTTGATGTAAAAATTTCAGCCTTTAGCCTTTGAGATTGAAATAAGAGCAAGAAGGCGCACGCGGGCATTTAGATTTGATGGAAATGTGCGCCGCTTGATTTTCAATGAGATGGAAGATGTTTTTGCAGACATCGAAAGTAACCCAGGCTTGAGAAGCACTCGACTCTTCCATTCAAAAGAGCATTGACAGAGGTAACTCTTTGGATATTAGGAAACAAGTGGTAATTATATGGATAGGGATGGTCAAGGTGGCCGAAAGTGCTTTGAGCTGGAGGCTTTTAGTTCCGGGATCATGATAAGAGGTCTGCCAAGCTCGTAGTTAGCTCTTGAATGGGGTTCCAACCAGGGTAGGCGTAGGTTTACCTTATGGTATGTCGGGTTTATGTTTTGTTTGTCGAGGCCAGTGGCATATGGCTGCACAAAGGTCCTCGCTAGAGCTTTGGTCTCTCCCCGCCCCCCAACAATTAGCGCCTTCCAATGGCTTACAAATGCTAATGCTGCGCTCTACAATAACAATAGGTCCTAATTTGATTGTTCCAGCTTGTTTTTTCTACGGGCATGATTGTCATGTACTTATTTACGCTTTGATATCTCCTATGAAGATGTTTATGGTTTAACATCATGTTTAGTTGGCACCATTGTTGAGTTTCATTGGTGTGTTCTATGTAAATTTTGCTTTTGTGGTGACTTTAAGTACTCATGGTTCTAAGTTGTTGTTTGTTGTGGCTATTTTGTTCTTCGATGAAAAGCTTATCCCTACTCTCCCTACCCATTCCCTTTTAGTAGCCGCTTTTGAAATCACATTTTCCTTCCGCAAACTTTTGTAAAAGTGCCATGGTGTTGGATTGATCTACAATGGTTACAAGCTTCCCTCGATAGATGCCCCTCACCGCACGCCCTTGGTCTAGACCAAACCACAAGCTTGTCGACAAAGATTCTACATTCGTACATTCTCCGCCATCCAGATTTGATTTTAGCCGGTGTCGCCATAAAACCTCTGTCTGCTTTTCATATCCGCTTCTCCTCCGGGGTGGTTCCTAAAGCTGCAAATAAACTCCGCTTTGATATTAGACCTTCGGGTTTGTTAACCAATTTTTGAGCAAAGACCTTTTAAATATGAGGGCATCAATGAGTTGGTTTCAGAGTGAGGAAGGACAATGTCTTGATTACCCTTGATCTTCATTCTCGTTATCACCATGTTGCCATGCATCCTTCTCAAAGCTTGGCCTTTTATTTGGGTTTTCATTTTCCTGGACAAATTTATATGTTTACTATTTTGCCTTTTGGGCTTTCCCACAGTGTTACTGCTTTTCACTAAATTGATCCACAAATTGTGAAGTATTTTAGAGCAAAGTGTATTCGATGCATCCCTTATGTAGATGATTTTTTTGCTATTGCTGGCCGGGTCAGGAGAGTTATGGGTTCTTATTTTGCAAACCTTTGAGTCCTGTGTTTTATCATTGCCTTACATAAGTGTCACATTTACATTTGCCCATGAAGTAAACTTTTCGATACATGGTAAACTAGCCACATGTTTGTTTTCCATTTGCGCCAACTAGTCATTGCCGCCGAAGTTTTAGAGCTTGCTAAGTCGCTTCCTCGCTTATTAAAGTGCATGCTCGGGCGGTTTGTCGCTTTTTTTTGGGTATGATTGCTTCCTTCAAGGTCGTGGTTTGGTCCGCTTCAAGAAATTACTTAGTTTCAATCTCTTGAACACATATGCCTCTATTAAGACTTGGTCCCAAGTTGTGCGCCTATGCCCCCTTACCTTAGTTGAGATTAATGCATGGATCGAGTGGTTTGACCTGTTGAACTTAGCTTTACATATGGGAGCCAGCCTCCGTGGTTTCCTTTATCTTATGATGCTAGTGGCTCAGTTGGGGTGTTTGGGTACATGATTCTTTGAGGTGCTGCATTCTTTTGTTGGGTCCTTTGATGAGTTGGAGCAGGCTTCTTCTTCTACCGCCGCGGAACTGCTGGCTTTATGCCATTTTCTTGAACTCCATGTCGAAGATTTCAGTGGCAAAGGCCTTCTTGCCTATGGGGACTCTCTCAATTTTATTACATTTTGTCCAAAGGTGGCTCCCAAGTCTCGACACTTCCACCGCTTTGTGCCTCAAGATTTTCACCCTTTGTCTCCGGCCATAGCATTGT
Organism: Isoetes taiwanensis; assembly: GCA_021234155.1. Classification (NCBI taxonomy): domain Eukaryota; kingdom Viridiplantae; phylum Streptophyta; class Lycopodiopsida; order Isoetales; family Isoetaceae; genus Isoetes; species Isoetes taiwanensis. The sequence continues at coordinate 40,206 of JAJEKV010000810.1, forward strand.
CCTCAAACCGCATGGATTCCTCAGAGTCTCAATCAGGGCCGATTACCTATCTAAGCTTAAGGATTTTGATGATTATGGTTTGACACCCGAAGTTTTTCGTGATCATTGATCTAGCTTGGGGCCCTCATGAGGGACCGCTTTTGCTAATTTATATAACCATTTGCTTCCTAGATTTAATTGTTGGCATCCTATTAACGGCTACCCATGTCCACTGATGCTTTTGCCCAGTCCCCGCATGGTACTAATAGCTATTGTTTTCCTCCTCCCGCTTTGGTCTTCAAAGCCTTCTTTGCTAAAGCCCGCCGAAATGATTGTACCTTGGTAGTTTTTCATCGAGTCAGCCCCATGGTGGCCTTTTTACACAATGATGCCGGAGAGTGGGATGCAACTATTGTGGATCACTTGTACTTTCCCTCGCAGCGTGACAAGGTCTTACGACGAGCCCATCTTCTTCGCCGCGGCCACAAACCAACTAGTCCCGTTATTGCTTTTATGGATCGCCAACACTAACTAGGTGAGTTTTTCCTGCTCATGCAGAGGTTTTTGTTCAAAGTTTTGGGACGCTTTGATGGTGATGTTGACGCATTTGAGTTGAAGGTCGCTTTCCAGAAGTTCTTGATGTGTTCTAGGTCCGATAAAGACTTTTAAGAGGTTATCAAGATGCTTGGTCCCTCTTCAAGAATTGGTGCATAGCAAAGGGACGGATTTTCTCCCTACTAGCCCTCCCTAACGATTTGCCTTTTCTTGACTATGCTTTTGACATCCGCTCCAAATCCATCAGCCCGGTCGGCACTCACCATTTTCGCTATTGCTTTCCATCATACTCTTGCCGGTACAGGAAACCCATGCACACCACCCCCTAATTGGCCTTGCTCGAGATATTGCTAAGAGATTGTCCACCCCGCTGATCCAGAAGAAGCAACCTATTCTCGCTTCATATGGTTCAGAACTCTTTCACAAATTTGCTTGCCCGCCGCCTCTCTTCTAGATGTTATGAGATGCACTTCGTTGTCCTTGCCTTTGTGGCCTTCCCCGCAAAGAAAGAATTGTTGGCCTTATTTTGAATGAGATATTAATTTTGATACCCATGCAAGCCTTCTTTATCCGCTCCTCTAAGACTAAATTCAAACGGGTGTGGGAGCTTGGGTCACCATTGCCCGCCTTCCCCGGGTCCTTATTGCCCCGCGGCTCTTTTGGAGAGGTTGCTTTTGTTGGGTGATTTTGTTCATGTGGATGGCGTGATGGCTGGTGGCCACTTGATTAGAGGCATTCACAAGTGACACGCCGAGGGTGTTTCTTGAGGAGAAAACCCTGTGGTCTTACTCCACCTTGAGATCTTGGTTTAAGCTTTGCCTTCTCGATTGGGGAAGATGCTAGAGCCTTTGGTACCCATTCAGCAAGGAGAGGAGGTGCAACATCAGCAGCCGCTTTTGACATTCCGCATGACAATCTTCAAAGCCATGGGCGCTTGGCGCCCGATTCAGCCAAGGATGGCTATGTTTGCCCATCTCTTCAACAACAACCTATTGGTTTCTCTCCTTGGGTTTGGGTCCTTCCGATCCGAAAGTGACTTTGAGCTTTGTTTGGCTTCCTCCTCCCCTCCCCATTGCCTCATAGTTCCTGTTTTGCCTGCTTTTTCAGCATTGTATTCTCGTTTATATATAGTGGAGATGTCCGTGATGTGGCTTTTCTTTCAACTTTTGTCTCTTCCTCTCTTCTTTCTCCTTATCTAGTTTTGATAATTGAATTTATCTTCAGATATGATAAGAAGATAAATGTAATTGTCAAAAACTAGATTTTACCCGGTAGTTATGCTCACCGGCGCTTAGACGCCGCTTTATATTCCCATGGCTCCTTTCTTTCCCTTTCATCAGCACATCTTCATCTCCGCAGCTTGTTGAAGAAAATCCTGCCCCACCCACCTCCCATCCTCCCACCCACCCTCTTGCATAATGATGATCTCTTTGGTTTTTTTTGTTGATCCTTGTAGCTTCCTCGCTTCCATGCCACTTCTCTTTCTTTTGATATCCTTGTTTGACTCGCGGGAAGTGCCACTTGCTATTGTACTATTTGAGGAGTGTGGCCCGCGCGCTTTTGTTGATATGTACCTGGGAGCTTCACCTTCATGCTAGTTTTTGATTGGCCCCTCTGCTTGTGTTAGGAGACCCTCGTGCTGGACTTGGTTGCGGACTTATGGCCCTCGGGGTTTGCAAGGTTTAGAGAGTGTAGTTTTTGGCCCTCGTGCCTAGGATGGATGGCCCTCGTGCCAGGTTTTGGAAGAGACCCTAGTGTCTTATGGATGGCCCTCGTGCCAGGTTTTGCAGCATTGTATTCTGGTTTATATATAGTGGAGATGTCCAGATGTGGCTTTTCTTTCAGCTTGTCTCTTCCTCTCTCTCTCCCTTATCTAGTTTTGACAATTGAATTTATCTTCGTATTATGATAAGAAGATAATAATACATAAATAGTTATTGGGTTCCAATGTAGATAAAGTCCTCCACATCCAATAACATGATCTACATGATAGTTGGTCAGTCATATGGTCCTTCATATGCTCCCTTATCCTAGCCCTTTGACTAGGTTGCACAGTCTTATCAAGAGTCTCCTTCAACTTAGCACATAAATTGCACTTTGCAAAGTTGTTTGAAGTTGCTATGGTGACATGATTGAAATGCTTCTTCCATAACCTACTAAAGCTAGGTTGGGATATTGGAAGAATTCCCAATTCTCGAAGTAGGGAATTCACTTCTTCCAAAATACTCTTTTGAGTACAATGTGATGGCAACCTTTTCTCAACAACCGCTTCTTCCCTTTTCATCCCTTCGCTTTTGTGTGGTATAGACTCGTGATTGAAATCAATATATTTTTCAAATATCTCCCCGGGTACCAAGGTCCTAGCTGTTGGTCTCAACATACCATTATTTCCATGTAAAGCAATCCCGCTCTCCTACTTTTTTTTTTTTTTTGCCAATTATGCCATGAAGAAGTTGGAATTGCATGGATATTCGCCATGCTTTTGCACATATCCATTTGCCTAGCAAAGGGTATCTTTTTCTGCTTGGGTTTTTTTCATCTTGAAGTGCATGCTCAAGATTGTGTACATGTAGGTCCTCCTCTCATCAACAAAGTAATTTTGAAAAGTGGCTCTTGTTTCCACCAATTGTTCTATTGTGAAGAATTGCATACAATCACTCCAACAACAACTGAGCCCCCTAACCTTCACCATTGTCTCACGCTTGGTGTCACTAATCAACTTGGCTCTTTTGCTAGATAATGTCCGGCAACCGATACTTCTCCCTTTTGCCTAGGTTTAGAGTTCCAACCGCCAATGGATCAATATCAAGACAATCATTGTCCCCAACAACCTCGTGCTCTAGAAAAATATAATCCTCCACAAATTGAACACTACTTATAGGCTATGCCATGATGCAAGGAACCTCCAATTGCTTGACACAACCAAAACATTCCTTGTCACCCAAACCTTTACCTTTCCAGCTTGTCTTCCAACATCGAAATTGCAATACCAATATTGTCTTCCCCCTAGCCTTTCATCATTAATGTTTTTGACCAGATCCGCTAGCACAATGACTCCTTGGCCTACTATTTCCTTTGTTGCACTTGTGCATGATTCTCACCTTCTTGTTCCTCCATTGCACCCTACTATAGAGGACTAATTGTTTTTCTTCAACATTCTTGCTAGAGTTGGTTTTTCATTGATATTGCTCTTTTCACCATCTTGAGTTGAGGGGCACCATTGACCTAGGCAAATTGCACCCTTTTTAGTCAATGAGTAAGAAAAAATTATTACACCATAAGATAAAAAAGTAATGCACATTTATGGAATATGTAGAGGTAAATCAAATTTTTTAAAAGCAAGAAATTCCTTGGAAATATGTTTAATATAATAATAACAATGGGCGAAACTAAATCATTTAAAACAAGAATTTTCATGGCAACAACAAGGAAAATGATTTATATAAATATATCCAAATTTTAATTATCGAAAAATTTGATATATGATTTAAAAAGACATATAACTAATAGACGGAGAATTTATTATCCATAATAATATACCCTAGATAATATAGTCAATGGAATTTTCAGACGGGCGTGTTATTTGAGGCAATAAATTATTCACGCTTAATTTCTAATTAACCCTATATAAACCGGGTTCACGCCTCAAGACCATTCTGTCCCAAATTTTTTTTTTTTTCGGCTCGGGCCATGAAGCTGCTCAGCCTCGGGAACTTCATGAAGAACCCGAGGTCTCGCCAAAGAGACGCTGGTTGAAGAACCCCTCTTCCCCCTCCTCATAGATTTTCTTGTTCAATTCTCCTCCCGATTCCGATTCAGAGGATGATGCTGATTTTGACATGGAAGAGGAGGAGTTGAGCTCCTCCCGATTCCTCCGACTCAAGAGGAGGAAGAGGAGGAAGAGGAGGAGTTGGAGGAAGAGGGAGGAGATGTCCTCCCAAGAGCATGAAAACCGCCTGGGGCTCGTGGTTGGCTTGACCCTCAAAAACAGAATGAAATCTCTCAAGAGGAGGAGGAGGAAGAGGAGGAGGAGGGGGGAGGAAGAGGATGAGGAGGAAGGTCGAGAATTCGACCAGCTTTTAGAATGGCCGAGAGATGAGCCAGTTTGCATGTCTCCTTTTTTTTTTTCACCTTTCTTTCTTTTCTAACACCTTTCTTCCTTCTTTGTTGCGCACGTGGAAGATCAATGATGCGCATCCCATTTTTTTTTTTTTTTTTTTGGTTGCTTACGTAAGCTTTGGACACGCCCCGCATTTTTTTCCTGTAATTTTGTGAAAAGCCTTCAAGCATCCAGACATTCTCCTCTTATGAATGAAATCAAACAGTTTGGCTGTCATAAAATTTTTTTTCAAACAAGTTGTTCTTCTAACTTTTTCTCAGACATAAAATTATTTGAATTAAATCCAACTGTTTTCTCCAATTATTTTGTCTCCAAGTCTGTTATCTCTAAAATTTTGTATCTCAGAAATTTTGTCTCAACAAAGTCTCGGAACACTATAAATCAACCACATGAGAAATCTCTCGATTCACACAAGAACTATAGGAAATTTTCCTATACGACCTAAAACAACCCCCCCAACCTTACAAGTCATTTTTTAGCCTTCATAATTTTGCCTTTAAAATCATTTTAATGTAGCCTATATAAAATTTCTAAATTCTATTTTTTCAATGCAATAAATGGAATAAAATGTCATGGAGAATTTATTGCATAAAATGCAATATTCTCCATATATACCATATACATGTCATGTCTCAAGGAAGACCGTGACGCCAAAGCGTGTTAATTCAAGCAATCAATTATTCACGCTAACTTTTTTCTAATTGTGCCTATATAAATCCATTTTACGCCTCAAAGTTCCTACATTTTCTTCCTTCCTTCATAGGATTTGCCGGTTAGGCCTTCTGCGGTTTTGATCCGCGGCCCCAAATCTTGGTGAGCAGATTTATATTCATCAATGTTAGATGTTTGGTTTCGCAATTCCTAACTTACTAAAAAGACTCCGCCTTTTTGTTCTCAGAAAGCATCCAGAAAGAAGCCGAAATCGGAGACTCGTAATTAAAATCAAAAGCAGAGGACTAAGGTCCGCGAATCGAAAAAGCCTCGAATTAAAACCACAAGCATAGTCCTCCCGCTCTTCAATCCTTCCAGCCTCTTAACTCAAGGTTAGTTTTCATTTAGTTTTAAGTTGCATCTCAATGGCAGGTTTAATCCAAGAAGACAAGCTTTTTGCATTTGCTCGAGGCAGAGGAAGCAGATGATGTTTATGAAACCGTAATAGTTTTTTATAAACTTCATCCGCTTTTTTTGTTTCGAGTAAATTTTTGAGTTTTTCTTCCGAATTAATCATGCTATTGCATGCAAAGTTTCTATTATGAATAAGTGTAGTAGAAAGCATTAGAAAAAATCGAAAGATAATATTTGAAACACGCTTAAGCCGGTTTTATGGTAACCTTAGCCTTCAATATGAATACATCTGCAATTGCATTCAGCATGCGGTAAATAATTGCCCGGCCTTTATCTATTTATTTATCTATCTATTTGTGCTTTTTTTCCCTCCTCCTGAATGCACGCCGAAGTATAGTTTTTCCTATATAGCGCTTTACACGCCGAAGGCAAACAACGTCGCCGATTCATCGGAACCACGACCGCCATTCTTGTTCAAGACGAGCATGCATGCATTGTAGGCGCCGTGATGCATGCATCGCAGAGCGCTGGGTCAGTTTCTTCAGGTTGGCTTATTACTTATTTTGAGTTCTTCATCGACGCTTTCATCGGCGCTTCCTCTCTCGAAATGGGATTTTATTCTTTGAATTGTTTCCGCAAGGGAGGGCTTCTTCCTCGCCGGATTTTGGCCTAATTTGGCCAGTTTTCCATTATTGGCCCTTCCGCCTTTAGAATTTCATCCAATGGACCTTCGCCCCGATCCTAGTTTGTTAAGGAAGTCCTTTGGTATTCCTTTTTGTTTGGTTTCATGCGAAGTCGCAAAAAAATGTTCCAACATTCTCCTGAGGACCGCCATTCTTGTTTCGAGTAACTCATGCATGCATTGCATAATCAACGATGCATGCATCGCGAGTGGAATTCCATGGGCCGTTTCTTCGTTGGGCGCTTTATCTTTATAACGGAAGTTCTTCATCGACGTTTCATCGGCATTCTTCTCTCAGCATTTATTCTCTTTGAACCCACCCTCCCCCTTCTTTGTTTTTAATTTTGTACAAGTTGTCGCATTATCATGTTTTTGAATGGGTGGGTGATGCTTTTTTCCACCCATTCTTTGGTATGTTCTCGCTTGTTGTGTTGGTGATGTCTCAACCAAAGAACCACTAAGCCATCCGCTTTTGACTTCTCCATGGGGTTTTTGGAGCCGATTCTATGCCTTTACGCTTGTCTAAGCCCCTGCCAAGGCTTATCACTAGGGTTTTCCTCTAAAACCCGAAGGGCGGGTTTTTAAAAAGGGTGATAAGCTGGCAGTACATCAGCCACTCATCTATTAGCATTGTATTTGTTTTTGGGGTCCAAATGATATAATTGATTTTCCTTTATTTTTCGTGGGTAGTTCGTGATGTGAAAAGGCTATCCACCGGCCCACCATTGTAGAAATCACCGAGATGAATGAGAAGCCTATCTATCTAGCGCTTTGTTGGTTTCATGAAGTCGAAAAAGGTAAGAATTGTATCCCTACTTTCAACTTTTACGCTTAAACACGGGGTGGTGTTCTTAGTTTCTAAGTTTATAAATAAATAAATATAACACGCCAGCGTGAATACCGATAATTCGCCACTTCCTATTGATAGATGAAAAGTTACATTAATCAGAAAAAAGGACGGTAAGATGGATTGAATTACATTTGGCCCAAGAATCACAAAGAAGGGGCTCAGAAAAGGCTCCAATCTCCAACATGGTTGAAACGGAAGCCGAAAGCATGGGCCCCTACTGAGCAAAAGCCTTTGCAACCCCGAGTACTTGGAGAGAGTAATGATGATGGCAGCAGAAAGCGCAGTGGCAATGATAGATCCGGCCTGGGAAGAAAAAAATCGCACGGGAGGTTGGCCTCTTATCTAATCACTTCGAGAATGCAAGATATGCATTGATCGAGAGTGAAGGGAAAAAGATCCCGGAAAGATTCAAAATGAGGAGTCAGGGCTTTAGTGGTTAGCCTCTATGCCCGGATGCCCCAACAATAACCACTACCACAAAGCAGAGAACGATGCAATGGAGATGGCTCAACCAATGGAAACTACCATGGCAGCGCTATACGATGCATTGAGGTTCAACCAATGGAGCAAAGTGAAAGAGAGGAGCAGGAGCAGGAGGTGGAGGTGGAAAAGGGGGTGGTGGAGCTAGAGCCATGGTGTTTTTGCCGGGTTTTTACTGTAAGAATTCACTATGCCCTACAATGGAAATGGGAGACGGAGATAGCCCAGCTACTCAAGAGACCGGGCTTGAAACAAAAAGAGGTCCGGGATTTTGTCCGTTTATCCAACTTTATCCGATTATATACAATTGTAATCTTTTTCCAATGAATACAACAAATTTTGTCTACTTCTATATTTCTACAATGTAATACATGTTACATACCTTTTTAAAGGGTTTCTTGGCCATGCAACAAATGTTCCAACACTTTCTCCAACCATATCCCCAAAGGGTGAAAGGAGGTAAAGCTTCATCCATAGAAGCAAAGAGTTTAATCATCGTAACTCTGGACATACTTATCCCCGAAAGGAATTCCATGAAAAGCATACCGGATCGATAGAGTCGCATCTTGCATAATCCTACTTTCCTTTTCTCTCGATTTTGTAGTTAACATGAAACATTCATCTTCGAGACCCGCAAAAATTGCTATTCCATTGACACCTACTATTGGAAATTAATGTTCAAGCTATTGAATGAGATGAGTACCGTAATCAGAGCCATTCTTGAGAAGCTGATTTGTATCTCCAAGTCGATTTGAGAAGTCGAAGGGCGCTTATGGAAACTCTCATGCGGCCGGAAAATTCCGGAATTAGAAGAAAGATTAGGTTAACTACGCTTAGGGCGGGATAAATTTATGATACTTTTTGGATAGATTGGTTTTAAAAACTTAATGAAAGAAGCTCTACGGACGGTCTTCGCCATTATTATTTGTATGTGTCAAGAATATTTCAAACCGTGATTTTGTGTTTTCTTTGAAATTCAAATTTCTATTTCTCGCACGTGCAGAAAAGCCTATTTCTTCGAAAGCAGCTCGAGCGCCAGATCCAAGCGACCTTCCTGTTACTCAGGCATTAGGCTTAATTCGAGATGTCCTCTAAAGTGAATCGAGGTCGAAGGACGGGCAAGAGGAAGCGGTGTGGAAGAGGAATCCCTAAACCGCTCTTCTCAAGTTTCGAGGACGCTGATCAATAATACGTATCACACGTAACCCTATTCAAGGTATTTAATTTGCTACGTATCACACACCGTGGTGGAGAGTATTATGCTTGCATGAATTTGAGATATTTTTTGCCTTCAGCTAATATGCTTTGCACGAAGTTTGGGGGTAAAAGCATGTTAGGGTGTACCACTTTTGAACCCGGGTAAAAGTACATACACTAGGTTTTAATCGGTAATTTTTTCATTTTTATTTTCATTAAAACTAGTATAAAGGTCCAAAATAAAAGTCAAGGACGATTAATATTCAAAGTTAAGATAAAGATCATGCTACCGGAGACCAAAATATATATAAAAGTTCTAAAATGTAACTTTTATTGAGATATTACACGAATACCCAAGAAGACTCCGGTACCTTTTAGGTACTTTTTGGTCACTAAATAATACTTTTTAAGGGACACCCTAACATGCTTTTCACCTTTGAGTTATTATGCTTTGTATGAATTTTGGTATTAACATCGTTAATGCTCGATTGTCCGCTCAGAGAACATAATTTTGCTCGTTTTTATATATAGAATATAGCTGTGTTAGACAATTTGGAGATAGCAATGTTCAATGAGGTTAAATAGTGTGAAATATGAGCTACCAACATGCCAAGCGGATTTGTACTAATTTAGGTTTAAAATGCACGCCAAGCTGATCTCTTGTCTCAAAAAGTACTCTAAAAGTGCTCATCTTGTTTTGCGCTGCTCAAGAGGAAGAAAACCCCTAATAATTGGTTCTAATCCTGCCAAAAAGCAAAGGGCGCAGATCCACCTTGATGCGCACTCATATGATCTCACCTTAGATGATGAAGGGCCGATTCTTATAGCAACCATCGACCCCCGCCTCGGCCCTAAAGAGGAAATGGATCTAGGGTGCCGAAGTGGGTACGCTGATCTTGCAAGACAAATGGCAAGCTCGACTTAACTCTCTTTCTCGAGGAAAAAAGGAAGCGCATAAGATGGCCAAACAAGGGATCCTAATCTCAGGAGGAAGAGGATGACACCAACCGCAAATTGCTCTTGAGATTACACGTAGCGTAAGAAAGATCCGCCGTGATTTACTCACTATAGAGCTATCATAAGATACAAGGATACGCTCATGAAGACGATGTGAATCCGGGTGAGACATGTTTTTAAGTATGGTTGGCCAACCAATGTAGCAGCTTACGCCAATATCTATTTGCCAAGGGGTTACAAACCGTATGTAGAGGCATGTTCACTAAACCCACACCAAGTCACTATTTGCGCAAGCTAGGGGAATTAGCCGAATTTTGAAAGCTTCTAAGAGGGTCCTAGATCTAGGGAAGGATGTTCAACCCGCAGCTTGTCGAAGGCATGGAGGCTTCGCTTTTTGAGAATGAACAGACGAGTGGCGCAGCCTAGAGGCTTATGAACAAGTCTTTAATAAATACTCGACCATTATCCATTGGGTCTTAAGTAAACTTTTGCGATCCATGTGAAGTCCCTCATCCGCTCACCAAGCTCCATTTATGTTAGCGTAAGATATGATCCAAAGACATGCCATGGAGATTGTTCGTGAGCATGATTAGTAATCCGTGTCAAATGCCTATGCCATGGATGTGTTACTTTGGGATATGATCTCAACAAGTCCGGCCAGGTGGACTAACTTCCGTGAGTTAATGTTAAATGAAAATATTAAATTGTCATCATCGACGGGCAAAGATTCGCTGAGGCACAAAAGGCCCTCATCGTGCAGTAACAAATGTGCCAAAACGCTGTTCTACAATCACTATGCGATAGGAGGTGTCGATCTTGATGCCAATACTTCACCCGGGCAGATTTGGCTGAGATTAGCGCAACTTTGAATGAAATGGGGAAGACATTTCTATACAAAAGGTAACTAACCGTGATCTATTCCAATGTATTTTAATATTCACGCCAGCGTGTTTTCAAATCAATCAATTCATGTTTTCAAATCTACCGTTTCATAAAACGCCACCGATTTCAAATCAAACCAATTCACGCTGCCGCGTTTTCAATCATCGACCACGATTTGAAAGCAAGTCAACCAATTGATTTGAAGCCCGGGGCGTGAATTTCATTGATTTGAAACACCGGGCGCGGAATTGGTTTGATTTGAAAGCACGCCTCATGCGTGAATTGCATTAGTAACTTTATTCATTTCACGCCAGCGGATTTTTCTCTTGATCAATTCTATTCAAATCAAGGCCTGTGTTTATTATTCTATGATATCGATTCAATGTCCGCATTATTGCAGCCCATACGTTGAACAATCAGCGCGCCACCGCCAACAAGGTGGAATATGGTTGCCCATTGCCCACCGCATGTGGTGGGTCAAAGTCCGGAGGCATTCAAGCCGCCGATGGACCGCCGCAGACAATTATACAGAGAAGAAGAAGACCGCAAGAAAATCAAAGAAAAAAGGTGGTGATGACATTGTAGATCCTTTTTCCTAAAAGCTCATCCGCCAGTCGACCAACAACACTGAGATAAGATTGTGTTTTGTAAGGAGGCAAGATGGCTCAAGTGGAATGAATTGGGACGCTTATGCACAAGGGAAGCCGCCAGATACTATGGGTAGGGTGCCCGCTGATGTAAGCATATTTGACTTGAATGTGATAGAGATGAGAAAGACTCGTGGGCTAGACGCATCCGAGACCATTTGGGTTTTAGACCGCTTAAAGAAGGAAGTCTTATACAAGAAGGGTAGGATGTCCTTCGCTGAGTGCCGCAGCCCATGTAAAAGATGTAACGTGACAATGAAGTCACCGAGAAGCCGAAGTTACAAAGGCTATCGAGGGATGTGGCATTATCTCAAATTGATTGTCGGACAAATACAAGGTCAAGAATGATGACATCAAGAAGTTTGTATTCTCGGGTCAAAGGACTTCCTAAAGAATTGAAGGCTAAAAATACAAAAACATAAGGGAGACTCTAACTTCCCCCAAGGTAATCGGGCGGAGTTGAGAAGAAAAGTGGCCCTTGTGAAGAAGATTATCGAGAAGACGACGCCAGTCCAAAGATTCACCCATTGGGTACAAAGGTCTTCTTGCCGTAATTCTTCCTCCGCCTTAAAATATATCACTTTTTGTGTTGGATGCCAGGGTGGGAGAGGAGATATGGGCATGAACCGCATATGACTACAAGCCTTCTTTACCAAACCGAGATAGGATTGACAACCGAGAGGTCCTTCACTATTGTCATCGCTTGTCCTTTCTCGTGAGTCACATTCAAGATGCACTATCCGCTGCTCATGATCCGAGTGCCTCAAAGTTATTAGGGAGGGATGCCTAATATATGATGTTATGATAATGAGTCAGCGAATGTAATCTAAAGATGGCACATGTGATCTTTCATTGTGATAGCCATGCTATCGCATCGACCTAATATGATATTGCTAAGGCTAAGGGTGACAATAAGCAGCATGGGAATGTTTTTCTAGATGATCCAGACTTAAGAACTATATTCTTTCATACGGATCGATCGGGCCGTAAATGATGAGTCGAAGAGGATGAGGATCGGGACCCTCCTAAGTGGGGGGAAATCGGGCACGAAGCTGGCAAACCAAGGAGAAGGGCCCCTTTAAATAAAAAATGGATTTCCGCCTATGGTCGCTATTCGCCGAGGCATTTGCTCCAATTGATACAACCTCGCTGGAGCTTCATGTTGAGGTTATATTGCCCGAGAGGCTCTTATGGGTGCAAGAAGATGTCATCGCTTTGTGAGTGATGAGTGCCAAAGACTTTTTTGAACTATTCCTCATGCATGCTTGCCAAGTCTCCCAAAGGTCCTTATGGCAACTCAAATCATCAGCAATCAAAAGTCCAGAGACTTGTCCAATTCAAAGTGGACGCTGTTTCGGTGAGGGACCTAGTAACCGGCACCGATAAGGAAAGCAAGAATGAACAAATAGTCGCTAAACCGGGTCACCAAAGTACCGGATGGCGGCTAACTTAGGGAATATTTTTGCCCACATCATGGGTGATGCAAGCAACAGAGTAGATTCACGTGTTAACAATGAAGTAATTGACAGGGAAACCAAAATGAAGGCAACGGCGGGCTCTAGTGATTCACAGTTTGCCAAATCAATAGTAAAATAATGTCGGGCCAGAAGGACGCAACTGAACTAATAGAAAATAACAATTTTAACAAATGTAAGAAGACTTAAGATTATGGGTGGCGAGGGGAGAATGACGATGACTAAAGAAACCGAAGATGATAGGTATGGCCTTGCCCACCTAAATAGCGCCACGCAAGATTTAATTTTGTATTACCTTTGAATTAAATCGCACAAGCTGCGTTTTGATTATTTTCGCTGTCAATTAAATCACGCCGGAAGCCGATTTGGTTATGACTATTTCAAATCAATGCCGCTTTGTATTGTTTTGTGTTATCGTGATCTTGTCGACGGATACATGTTTGATGTTTCAGCTTCCATTGGCGCTTCTAAGAAGGTTGTGGTGTCGACCTAAACGAGTCCTTTGCAAGACTTTTCCGAAAAATAAAGTGGTTAGAGTACGCTTCATCGACACCAAAAGAGAATCAAACACCAAGTGGATCTATCCGCCACAAGACTTGAAGGAGATGCTAGACGAGGCATTCAGGTTATTTCGAGTTGGTATTTGGTCATCCATGGAACTAAGGAACATCATGATACTTTTGAGGCACGGGGAAAATGTAGAAATTGGTTGACCCTTTTGGGATCGAACAAAATGTGAAGTTCACTAATCCTAAGGATCCAACAGGCAAGCCTATCTTCATCAAACACTTGAGTAACATGATGGACTAAATTTGGTATCGGAGAATAAGGATGATATAATCATAGTGGATGATGATGTTCTCAAATGCTTCTACAATCAAACGCAGGCTCCCAAATCCACCATCTTACGACATCCAAAAAACTTTTGGCATGCATGATTTTCTCGTGAAGCTCAGGTCTATTATGCATAATTTCATATGGGAAGACGGCAAGCGAGGTTAGATTCGCACTTTAACCGGGATAGAAGGACCGACATGGAACCACACCTTGTTAAACACGGAAAAAAACATGGATTGATCCCTTAATGTTTTATTGAATACTATATGTGTGCCATCAAATAACACGGCATAGCTAAAACCTGTGAATGATATAATCGGAGCAATTGTTAAATGGATTCATGTTTTAAAATTGATAATCAAGAGCATTCACCACATTTTACACTTTCCCTTACCTTTCCATTTTCCCCTTTTCCCTTTCTCCCTTTCCTTTCTCCCTCTCCCCTTTTCTCCTCTTCCACTTTTCCCTGTGGCCCTTCTTTCTAAGTTTTCCTTTCCTTCCCCTTTCCTTTCCCTTTTCCCTTTTCCTTCCTTTCCCACCTTTTCTTTTTTTCCCTTTTCCCTTCCTTTTCCTCTTTGCTCCAAATTTTTCTCGAGTGCCCTTTTCCTTCCTTTCTCCCTCTCATTTTTCCCTCTTTCCTTCCTTTTCTTATGTCCATTTTCCTTCCTGTTTTCCCTTTCTCATCCTTTCCTCTCTTCCTTCTTTTTTGGCTATGTCCCTTTTCTCTTCTATTTTTCATACATTTTTCACATCTTTGAGGACCATTTGGATCAAGCGGGCTCCTTTTCCTTTTTTCCTTCTTTTTTCTTTTTCTATTTTGCATTCAGATCAGAGTAGAAATTTTCCTCCAAAAGCAGAAAAACAAAGAGACTCCATTTGCCAGATAAAGGCTCGCTTAGATATCCATTTCCTCCATGGACTCTTTTTCCCCGAGCAAGAAGAATGAAAGACAACACTTTTAATTTATTTTATTTTCCTTTTTCTTTTCCCATTCCATATATCCCTTCCCCACAATGGCCTTTTTCCGGAGGCTTTCCTAGATCCCGACCCCTAGGTCACTAACTCATTGGATCATATGCATGATTTAAGACCTCCTTTTTCCCGATCTTTTAGATCATTAGTCCTTCCTTTAAGTCCTTCTAATTTAAGACCGAACTCCCTAGTTCCACCCTTTCCCTCATTCCCTTTAATGCAGTCTTTTTCCTTTTTTTCTCCTTTCCTGGACCTTTTTTCTTTTTTCCTTCCCCTGTTGGGGCCCTCCTTTGCTCCCTTTTTCCCGCTTGACCTGCTCCCTTCCTCTTTCCCCATGCCCTTTTATCCCTTTGCAATAGTCTTGTCCTCTTTTTCTCCCTTTCCATCCCCTCCCCACCAAAGAACACTTCTTTCCTTTTTTTCTCGTAGGCATTTTCCCTTCATTTTTCTCCTTTCCCCATTTTTTTCTCTTTCCCCTTCCCACCATTCCTTTGAGGCGTGCCTCCCTCTCCTTTTTTTAAGATGAGATCTTCTCCTATCCTTTTCAAAACTTTTCCCTTGTGTACCCCTTTGAATCCCCCTTTTTTCCTTCCCTTTTACCTTTGCGCCATGTCTTTTATAGTGTTGAGCCTCTCCTTTATCTCCTTTTCCCCTTTCTTTTTGTGGTAGGCATTTCTTTCCTTTTAATTGCCAAAGCACCCTTTCTCATTTTGGATTATCTCCTAATTTTTCCCTCGGCTTTCTTCCCCACCTTTAAAATTGCTCTTCCTAGTAGACGTTTTCACCCCTCCTCCTTCCCCTTTTTACCTTTCCCTTTCCCTTTTCTTTCTTTCCCTTTTCCCTTCCCCCTCCCTCTACCCTCTTTTCCTCAACTCTTTTCTTTAACTTCCCTTTCTTTTAATCTATCCTGCCTTTTCCATCTTCTCCTTTTCGAGTAACCTTTTTTTCTTTATTTTCCTTTTCCCCCTTTTCCGCGGCTCTTTCGCTTTCCTTTTTTCTTTTCTTTCTTCCCCTTTACCCGCCTTTTTTCCTTTCTTCACTTTAGTCTCTTTTCCCTTTCCTCTTCAGACATTAGATACTCCACTCAATCCTGGTAAGTCGTGGTGATAAACTCGCCTTTCTGATGTAATTAGATGATCTCAAGTTCAAATTCAAATTAGGTTTCTTTATCTATGACATACTTCTATTTTCTATAACATTATAATATAAGATAAGGATATTTTTTGTATGATATTTGTTGCATCGATAATTTCGAAGTCCGAATTGCCTCGCAATAATGCAACTGTTATCAAACCTAATATTTTCATTTTCATTCACAGCAAGCAATTTTGGTCTCATCTATGTAAGCAACTTGCTCTTCATTTCTGTGATATTTCAATTCATATGAAAAGTCACGTGAATCGCGAACCTTATGTTATTTTTGAAGTCCAAAAAAAGGTTAAAAAACAAAACCCCTAGAAGACAATAGCGGTTGGCGTGATTTTGGAGTTGACATAATCCAATTAATTGGATGATGGTTAAAACATCCGTGCACCCTTTGGATCAATCTATACTCTCTTTGGTACCAAGCTTCATTAGAATCATCAACAAATTGGCAAAATACATGCACATAAAAAAAAAAGGGGCAAATTTAACTTTGACCAAAGAAGCTCGGTTCATTCTTTGCCAAGGCAATCAAAAGCCACAAGATCACAAGGGCATCCAAAGTTTAACCACTACAATAAAACCAGCGAAGAACCACTATGGATGTTGCTTTTTATGCTAAAATTAGATCTTATTAAAAAAACTACAATATAGTGGTTTTCATAGCTAGTACATGGTTATTCATAATTGGTATTTTGTTATAGCGTGATGTATTAAAAGCCCGATATTAGTTTATTACATGGTTTCTAGCTTGCTCGACAATGGTCATTCATGTTGGTTTCTAACATAGCATGGTTTATTAAATTGTTGATTTGTAGCGTGGTTTCTTAACACCACTTTAAGTATGGCAATGGGTGTTCATATTGGTTTTCTATTGTCACATTGCTTAAAAAGGTTGAAAATGGATTCATATCATGGTTTCTTATACCAATTTAAATGCTATGGTGGTTATTCATGCTATATCATCACAATGTATGTTATAAAATGGTTGTGGTTTTATAGCATGGTTTTCAACAATATCGAGCTAATTGTCATCGTGGTATTATTAAGGTATCACCTAAAAAGATGTGGCTATCCATACCGGTTATTCGGAAGGATCATACAAAACAATTGGCATAATTAATTGTACCAAACCACTAGGATATGGTTTTTATAATTTTTGTTTTGAAAGATGTCAAACTTTATTCAAACTAGTTATGGTGCCGAATCTAGAACTTTAGTAGTGATTTATATAGGTGGTTGAGGATTGATGGTATTGGCAACTATTTTGATGAATTGAAATGGTAGAGATGCAAGTGTCACAGTGATATAAATGAGGTTACATTATCATGATGATGAGGGTGATTGTGTTTGAACTTGCGTAAAGAGTCCTATAAAGGAATCTATATGGCAAGGTTGTCCACTAAATTTTGTGCAATTGTAGATCATTATGCATGGTGGGCGGCTAAAAATTTGATTGATAATTATTTTCCTTTTCATCTATCAATATATTTGATTTGGGATATATCAATCTTATCTACAAACGATGGCATGTACCTATTTAAAATTTCAAACAAAATAGACACCGTAGGATTTTTGCTCATGTGTTTGTCTCAACAGTGTTCAATCTTATCTATAAAGACGTGTATATGTATTCAAAGTGCCGGGAGGGGTGGGGGCGTCCATAGAATTTGGAAGTCTCGTCTGCTAATACTCCACCACCATGAAGTAGCCATAGGTGGACAAACAATGATAGTTTTGTCTTTTGACTACAACCTCACTCTGATTGCATGAGCATAAACATCTCTAAAATATGCATGTGGCACTTTAAAAAGCAAAATATATGACAAACATAAGCGAAGGAGAAGGAGAAGGAAAAGAAGGAGGATTAACTCCCCTCAAGAAAATTGCGACGGAATAAACCCGAGGGGCCGAGGAGGCGGGAGGGATGACCTCCCCTTAAAAGTCGAAACAAAGTTCTTTACATCTTTTGTTTAGATTCAGGTTTAACAATTCAGATCAAGTTCTCTTACATCTTTTATTCTTCCACCAAGGTTTGTTGTTCCTTGCAATTCACAGTAATATAATTATATGCTTCTTTTGTTTCATGTAACAACGTGATTTCCAAGTGGGTTTCAACTCCTTAGCATCTTGTTTGTTCCAAGCCTAATGTTCTAGTTATCCTTGGAACGAAAATCAAGAAGATGATTTTGGAAGGATATGAAGCCACGGAAAGGAAAAATGCTCCAAATCTATAAAATAAATAAAAGCCGGCTTCGAATCACGATGTCTCCTTTTGTGGGGCTTTTGTATTCTTTCAATAGGATTTGTTTCCTGCATTCTTCTCCCAGGCTACATTCGACCTCTACAAATGGCTTCAAGCTTATTTTTCGTCGGTTCCATAGCCATAACGATTTTTTAGGCATCCCCGATTGAACAACCTTTTTCAAGGTGGTACTGAGGATTTTTTCTCAAGCCCTGAAATCAAATTTGCCATTCTATTACGTGGGAAAACATGGTTCAAAACAAGGTATCTTAGGAATAGAGATATGGATATCTGAGGCGAGCTTGAAAGCGAGCTATACTTGAACAGTATTTTGCCAGTATCTTTTGTTGAGAAGAATATTAGCGAATTATTATGATAATGGCCCGGAATATTCAAAAATGAATATTGGATGAAAAGGACATGAAATATGGTCATATGGTCATTGATGATAGGACATGAAATATGGCCATATGGTCATTGGTGCTAGGACATGAAATATGGTCATATAGCTTATTGATCTATGTTAAATGAGATATTATTGCATTTGGAAAAAAAATTATTACCAAAAAAAGTTTTATGGCTAAGTTACTATAGTTCACAAATATATCTTCTTATTTAAAATGGTATGGCTTTGATTTTTGAGCCGCCCGCATGTCTTGACGCGTCGCTGGCGTTCTCGGCTTCAGCGGGGACTATTTTTGGTCATTATCGTCTAGGGTCTTCCTCTTCTACCTCCACCATTGAATGCGGCGAGAGCGGAGATCTTTTCAAATCGGCCATAGCCGGTTTTGGCCTCGAAAGTGCATTTACGGGAAATGCCTTTGGTAATACAAAACTTGGATTGCTTTACCAACGAGGAGCAAAGGAGGTTTTTAAGCTAAATCGCAAAGTGAAGACCGATCTTCAAAAAGCGTTGATCCATCGCCCGCATTCATCGGGCATTTTTTTTTTCCGAAAAATTGCTTGATCGATAAAAACAGTTTCATTAAATATGGAAATTTCGTGATTCCAACTTTCCGCGAAATTGTTTTGTTCCTTGTTTTTCGCACATTTATTGATCAAATCGCACTATTTAGTGGAAAAACTAAAGGAAATGGTACAAAAAAATGCTTGCATTTGGGATGAAATGGTATAAAAATGCACTAAAAAAAAAAGAACACTATGGCGCCATATAGTAAAAACTATAAGAAATAGCATGAAAAAAGCTTTGCATTTGAAATGAAATGAAGCAAAGTACACTGCATAAAGCGGCATTTGGTCTAAAACATGGTCCAAATATACTCTATTTATTCCCGTAAAGTTGTATTTAAACACATTAAAATGTTGAAGTGGGCCTTGCAAATAGCGTATTGCGCCCATTTTACTTATGTGTAATCACCTAGCAAATTAGCGGTACACCATTTGCTTTAAATATATCAATAGTTTTACATGAGATAGGCATATGTTGCACAATCTATTTTTAATAAATCTCGTCAAAAACCTCATCGGCGACTTTAACATAGTCGGTTGGGATAAAGAAATGGCGTTGCAATGCTATTTGAAGGAAATTGGCGGTATGGCACCATTAAGGCAATTACAACTAGGGGAAAAGTCTTGTCTTTCGCAAATGGTGAAGGAAGAAATATTATGTGTGGGGGCTGATCTTGCCAAATGGCGATGGCACCATTTGAAGAAATAAATATCCCAGCGCCATTTGGCAAGATCAGCCTCTCCCAAAAAAAAAAAAAAAAAAAAATTTTTTGTTTTAAAGTTTTTTTTTTTTTTTTATGCAAATGTTGTGATCGCGCCATTTTCAGCAAATGGGCACTCATCGCCATTTAATAAAAACGGGTCACTAAAAAAAATAAATAAAAAAAAAAAAAAAAAAAAAAATTTAACTTTTTTTTTTTTTATTCTAAATGTGTGATTGATAATCATTTCTTCAAATAAACGCCATTGTGCCATTTGGCAAGATCAGCCCTCCCATATATATTGTCATTTCTTTTTGCCATTTGATGGCACAAGCCTTTTTCTTTTTGTAAACATTTACTTCGGCCAAAAACCACTATATCTTGAAGAGATCACAAGAAAATAAAGATTTGTATATTTAATTATTAGAGATGTAATTTACCCTAACAGCTACATTTGGAACACATAATAAGACAGAAGATGAAATCAATGCATTAAAAATAAATACATCACAGTTCACATTGCATGTAGTCTGATTGCGGGGCTTGCTTCATCTCGAGAATCGACCATACAATATGCCTCAATTGTATAAATCCGGGGGGATCAAATGTTGTAAAAGAAGGTGCAGAGGGTGGCTAGAGGAGAAAGACAAGAAGAGCCGGAAGGTGATGGAGGGATGAGGGGCAGATGCAAGTATAACAATGGAAGGAGGGGGAGGAACAAGGGGCCGGGGGGGGATGGATGGTGGAGGGGAGGAGAAGAAATGCATAAAATCAATCTTAGAGGAAGGCACTAAGAGGAAAACTATATAGAATCGGGAGAGAAGGCGATGGAGGGGGATGGGGTAGATGCAAATGGGAGGGAGAATGGTGGAGAGGGAAAAGCGGATAGAGGAGGAGCCAGCTTTTGCACTTTGAAATTTGAATTTTTAAATCTCCCCTCCATATTTAAATTTTTCCCCCCAAAAAAACATGGGAATTTAAAATTCAAAATATGAATTCCCCAATATTTCGTTCAAAATTCAAAAACCCTTGATGTGGGCATTTACAATTCTTTTGGGAAGGATGCTATTTGGCTTTTATTCTTGGCACTGCCTCATCCGCCTCTGCCGCCTCCACATTGTGTTGATCTTGGTAAATTAGATGGCAATTGATCTACGTTGAGTTTGCATTTTGTGCTTACATTGAGTTTATCTTAGGCTCAAGTAGATCTTGTTGAAATTGTTGTATTTGTTGAATGAATTTCGTGGATATATTGGCAACTTCTTATGCTACTACATCTCGAGGTTAGTGGTGTAGATTTTAATATTTGATTGAATGATAGAATGCTATAATTTTCAATGTGCATTGGTAGTATACAATTGAGCCGTCTTGCGATTAGATATAATAATATAATAAAAGATCCGGCCCATCTCGATCCACGTTTTTGAGTTACAATGTAGCTTAAATAAAAGCTGAAAGTTGAGTTCAAATGGAGCTTTAAATGGTGTGACCCCATTTCAAAGCTGAAATTACCATCAGAATGGGCATAAGCTCCATTTTAGCTTAAATGGAGCCAAATTCAATGGAATCACTTTTCTCCATTAAGCTAAATGGAGCATGTCGCCATTTAACTAGTTCCTGGATTCATTTAGCATGAAATAGGCCGTTCGCCATTTAAGCTCTATTAATGCAACCTTCATCGTATTTAGGCTATATAACTCCAACAAAGATGCACGATCATTTCCATTTTAGCTTCAAATATAGTGACACTCTATTATATGATTGAGAATGTATTGGCATTAGATCCATATTAAATGCCATTTAGAGATTTGATGACATGAATCCACAAATGACCTTTTCCAACGATGCAAGATATCTTCCCTATTATGTGAATAAACAAATTGTGGTTCATGATATACCATTGAAAAGATACATCATCCATGGTATGCTTGTGGTCGAGAAAGTACGGTTATATATAACTCATAATATATTTCCATCGTCTTCTTCTTGTTGCGGTGTTGGAGCGAATGACATAGAGGAGGCTATAATGGCATATGGTAAACAAAATGTCTTATGCATGGTTGATACTTATGTGTGTATGTACTAGGAGCGGTACCAGTTCTTTGGTATATGTTATTTGAGACCACGTAAATGATACACAATAGCAATGGGAGAGAATAACCTAAAAATTACTCCATTGTTAACATATTCGATACCATTCTTTTCTGTTCTTTTTACTCTTTTTTTTTTTTTCCTTTTCCTCGTTTCACACTTCCCTTTTTCTTTTTTTTTTTTTTTTTTTTTTCCTTGCGAAAATGCTTCCTTTCTTTCTTTCTTTTTTTTTCTTCTTTCTTTTCACATCCTTGTTTCCCCTATGTTGCCCTTCCTTTCCCTTCTTTCAAACCTTTTTTTTTTCTTTTGGTGGATTCTTTCCTTTTTTTCCTCTTTTCCCCACCCTTTTCCTCTTTTTCTTTTCTTTTTTCCCTTTTCCATGCTCTTCTTGGCTTCTTTTTTCCCTCCTTTTTTTCCATTTTCCTCCTTTTTATTTTTTCCTTTCCCCTTTTCCATTTCTATTCCCTCTCTTCCCCTTTTTTTCCCATGACATTTTTTTCCTTCTTTTCTAATTTTCTTCCTCTTTTTTTTCCTCGTCCTTTTCCCCATGCCTTTTTTTCCTTCTTTTTCCCATGCCTCTTTTTCTTTTTCTCTTCCCTTTTTTCATTCTCTTTTTTTTTCCCCTTTTCCTCGCTCCTTTTCCCCTCCTTTTCCCTATCCTTTTCCCCTTTTCCCCTTTTTTTTTTTTCCTGTTTTTTTTTTCCACTTTCCCCTCCCTTTTTTTTTCATTTCTTCCATTTCAGCCTTTTCCCTTTGATTTTGGTGCCTTTTATCCTCCATTTTTTTTCTTCGCTTCCTCTTACCCTTCCCTTTCCTTTTTATTTTTCCCGCCTTTTCCTTTTTCCCTTTTCCCAGGCCTTTTTTTTCCTTCCCCTTTTGCATTCCTTTTTTTTTTTTTCCTTTCCTTTTCCCTTTCCCCCCTTTTTACCTTTTTCTTTTTCCTTTCCTTTTCCTATTCCATTTCTTTTTTGTCCTCTCTTTTTTTTTTCGTGTTTGTTTTCCTTTTTATCCTTTTGTTCTCCCTTTTTTCCCTCTTTCCCTTTTTCCCTTCCCCTTTTTTTCTTTTTCCTTTTCCCCTTTCCTTTTTCCCTTTTCCTTTACCCTTTCCTCTTTTTCCTTCTTGTTTCCAATCCCATTTTCCCTTTTTTACCTTTTTCCACTACCTTTTCCCTTTTTTTTCAAATGTTCTAAGCTGTCCTTTTTTAGGGTTTTTTCCCCCTCCTTTCATTCCCATATTCCTTTTCTCCTTTCTTTTGCCTTTTTTCCTTTCTTTTCCTTTCCCTTTTTTTCCCCTAAGATTTTTCCCTTTTTCCCTTTTTCCTTTTTTTCAATTTCCATATTTTTCTTTCTCTTTCCCATTTCCCTCTTGTCCACCCTTTTTTTCCTTTCCCCTTTTCCTTTTGTCCTTGCCTTTTTGCCCTTGCCTTTCCCCTTCTAATTCCTCCTTTTCCCTTTTCCTTTACCCTTTCCTCTTAAAGAGATCAAAGCAAAACCATTTTAAGTCAATTGGTGGTGGGAAGTTGTGCAATAAATCACGGCCTATGGATGCAATCAAATGATCTAAGCCATACAAATTAGGGTTTGCTTCATGACATACTTACACTATAACTTTATAATATAAGACTAGTAATGATGCCCAGCGTTGCTGGGCATAAGTTGGAAGTATGCAAATCTTTTGACCGCAATGGGAAATGCGTGCAATAATAATCTAATTTTTGTAACCTATTATTATGACAAAAATATCTAAAGATTTAACAACATCTAAAAGCTTCTTCATGTTAGATAGTTCTGCATTGGTATCTGTGATGCATCATTAGGGCTTCATCCCATATAATCATGCTAGTCTATATTGTTAACTTTGCCAACTCGGACTGCTTTGGAATATTGCATGTTGATGTCTCATCTATGTTTATCGGTATCTTGAACCTTGAATGCGTAGTGTGTCTGCCCTTGCCCTGGTTGAGTGTTGATCGGCCTGTGCAAGGTTTTTATAGGAGTGTGATATTTTGCTCGGGCATCGCTTGAGCAGTCCTCGAGCTAGAAGTGTGAGGGAGTGTTATTTTGTTTTTGCAATGTTCGTGTATATGAGGGTCAAGTTGACTTCATTGCATTGTCAATGTAAATGTGTGCCCGACATTGTCGGGCGTGTAAACGTGTGCCACGCTAATGTAGGAGCTTGTTTGTAATTCTTGCGCTAATTTAGAAACTTGTGTCCGGCTTGTGCGACATGTTGATGTTTGCAGAAATGGACATGGTTTGATTTACTAATTATTTTGTTGTTGAAACTATATGCTAACAATACCATCAATGTTAAATTGTCCAAGCACGGGCGAATTGAGTACACAACCCAATGTTTTATGGGGTTGGGGGTAATAGAAAACCAAGCCCGGCAACACAAAGTTGGAAACCTGTTAATGATAAACCCATCAAGGTTTCATATAACACTTATTATTGGCCATAATAACTTTGTTTGACAACTTTGTTTATAGGAGAGGCTTATGCATTGCTCTCTTTTAAATCATTAGCTAAGAAATATCTATTTACCAATACTAACTTATAATTTTGATTGTACATTAGCTAAGATATATTATTCTGCAAATTATATTATGCAGACCTATTTAGTCAGCATGTGTGCATTATCCTTAGCTGCATTGTGTAACATTGATGATACATGTGTAATATAGATCAGTACATCAAGAATAGAAATGTAACATTGATCATGATGACTGGCAGATCATTTTCCTGAACCTGTATTTCCTGTGTAGTTGCAATTGCTGTGATGCTGCGAGTGATGTATAATATCAGAGGCATTATAGATCAAAGTTTAATGGCGATACATGGTACCCAAATCCAAAATCTTGTGTTCGTTGAAGCAGTAATTTCCACTGGTAACCGGCTGCTTCACATGGAGTTTTAAGGACATCCTTCCCCTGTCTTCATAAAAGCATTTAATTGGCCTTGTAACCCTGCTTTAAAAGGCCAGACTTATTCCTCAAAGGCATGGTTGTCCTTGTTGACTCCAAAAACCCTGAAATGAATGTTCCACTTGAGGATTTCCATAACTAAGGTAGCGAATGCATCCATGTTTTATGTGAACATATTTTTTGCAAATCTGTTATACTTGCAGCAAAGGAAAAGATGGTTAGCAACATGATAAATATGACTGAGCACATA
Source organism: Isoetes taiwanensis (assembly GCA_021234155.1). NCBI lineage: Eukaryota > Viridiplantae > Streptophyta > Lycopodiopsida > Isoetales > Isoetaceae > Isoetes > Isoetes taiwanensis. Next base: position 65,227 of record JAJEKV010000810.1, read on the forward strand.
CGTATTAAAGAAACAGAATCTGGTTTGGCTTGAATAGCTATTTTGGGAAACTCCAGCATAACATATTTCTGCGTGGAATTTGAGATTGTGAGCCTTAGCTCTTAAAAGAGAAAGCTGCTGCTATCCTTGCCTAGCCGATCCACTGTTTTTTATGATTAAGAGCACCATAAAGAAAAGAGCTAGAAAGAGAATCGAAAAAGTGTAGTTCAGAAATCCATGGCAGAGCTCTGGTTGCTGGAAAACGTCTTAGAAGCTGCTGAAGAAAATGCTATGGAAGTGCTGCACTGGCTTGACATGCACCAGGCCGAAGCTCTTTGTGCTAGGGTTTAAAGTCAAAAGTCGGGATGCCTTTCTTCCGATTAAAATTGCCTGATCGATGCCCTTCTTCTTGTAACTTCGGCTTCACTGGCCAATGTAAATCCATAATGTGTTCATCCCCACCGATGCGACTATTTGTGAGGGAAGGCCCTTAGATCCTCCAGACTAAGAAGCATTTCCTTGCGGATCTGTGAAAAAAAGAGAAATATGTATAAATAGGTCCTCTACTTCAAATTAGAGCGCAGACAATTCGGATATATGGAAAGCTCACGATCTTTGGAAGCGTGGAAGGGGTGGTTTCAACACACCTGCTACAATATATCTGCAGATAAGCCATCTCCTTTGGGATCGGAAGATATAGACTATCCTCCCACCTTTTGCCTGAGAGTCAATAATGTTTTCTTTTCCCCAAGGAAAGTACACCTGGAAATATAGACCGTCACATTTGAGCTCACCAACATTGAAATAAGTGCCTAATAATGCACTTTCTCACCGATCCTTATAAGCTCATTTGCTTCTCTTTAAATCCATGGGCACATCATGCAAATGCTAAAATCATATCACGGCTATAATTGGATCTGCATCTGCTATGTATTCATCTAGCAGCTCAATAAGATTCTGGCAATCAAGTAGCACAGTTTTCTGAAAACCCAACCATCTGGAAAAACAAAGTTTTCGGATCGACAATTGTTCTATTCTCATCAATATAAATCCACGCCCTCTAAAGCGAATATAATTATACTGCAGTAGGCCCAACAACTTTGCCATATTGTCATCATAGGTGGGGATAAACACACCACTTTCGCCAAGAAAAAACTATGTGTAATCCATCCTACCATTTTGCGAGGAATGATTCGAAAGGACCTCGAGATAACCCGGGAATAAGAAGCAATATCTTGCAAACACGTAAAAAAGAAGAAATATGCATAAATAGGGCCCCTATTTCTAATCAGAGTAGGCATTTCCAGATATAATAAAAACTCACGATTTATGGATTCCCTTACAGATCGATCAACTGGCCTGTGTAAATCCATAAGCTTTCAACTTCAAACTGACCTGTGTACATTGTGGTCTGGCATAGCAGAAGACTCATCTAACTGGTCGAAGGAGGTCTCGTGGCCATGGTTGGTTTCCAAATTAGAACAATGCAAGACCCATAAACTGCAAGAAATCATTGCACTGATGTGGTTCAAAGATCAGAACAATGTTGAACAAAACCAACAGGCCAGAGACTCGCAAATCAAAGAAGAAAAAGAAAAACATACCAAAAGAATAAAATCGGGATCAAAGGCAGAGGAACCTTAGGGAAGTCCACCTTCTGACGTGGCCAGGCGGCCTCTACGACCGTAAGCGCCATAAGAAGGGCATGGGAAGCTCGAAAATGTGACGGAACAGGTAGAAAAATTAAAACCCTAATTTGTGCTCTGTTTTTGCGAGGAATGAAGAAAGCGATTCCTCTTCTTGCCTCTTCCTCTTTATGTTCCGTCTTTAGGCGCCTATTCGAAGTTATACGCTTCCATGTTTACGCTTCCATGCCATGCTTAGCTCGGGAAAGACACGCAAAGATCGGGCCGAAGCTCGCGACCGATCAAAGCTCTACACCGTTGAAACCTAAAAAAAAAAAGGATGAGAAGAGAAGAAATCTTGGCCGTGCAATGTCGATGGATCTCAGCCGTCCAAATTAGGGCTGGGTCCAACACTTACACAATAACATTATAATATAAGATTATTATATATTAAAGATAGATAGATGTATAAAATGGTATAGGCATAGCATTATATAGGGTATATATAACCCTTTCATTGGAACCCTTCCAATTTAGGATAACCTTGCAGTAGCCATACATTGGAAGGATTGGTTATATATTTGAGTATCATGTACACATATATGCATACATATGTATGTAGTGACATATATGATATACATAACCTTCTCCTGCAACATGTATATATAACCCTTTTTAATACATGTAACCCTACTATAAGTATAGAGGTATACATAACCCTCCAAACACCCTACATTAAAATTATTCCAACTTACCCTGTATATTCCATATTTAATGAAACTTTGCTTAGTACAACCTTTCGATCATTTCTTACTTCATTTCGATCATTTCTCCTTCTCCTTGCTCTTCAAGTCTAGGGTCCATTCCAGCGATTCCAAAGGTATTTAATGACGTTTCATTGCATGGCATTCTATCTTGCTGCAGTTTGCAAATCTTGGGCTCTATATTTCTGAAACATTTGATTTTTCTTATCCTTTTATTTAGAGTTTTCTTTGCTCAGGTTACTGTGGCATCTGCCGGAAAACTTTGTTCAAGGAAACCGTGTTCAAAGGAGCTTGCTGCAAGTATTATAGTCACTGTTTTTTGAATCAATCTTTCTTCGAATTTTGAGCCTTGCATGTGAATTTGTTGATCTGTATGGGCATTTGCTTTTAGCTTGAAGTAAAACATGGAAGAATTTATTTGCTTCATGCAGGGTTTGCATTCAGATAACATAGGGTTTTATAGGGAGCCACAATGTTAGTTCCTTATGCAACTAAGAGCTGGAATTTTAAGCAGAGGTCGCCAAGCAGAGCGTATATTCTTGGAAGGAAAAACACTATTGAGCAGGTATAGGCAAGACATCTTTTGTGCACATGAATTGGAGCCTTTGCATCTGCTGTACGTTAAGCTCAAGTAATATTTTTTTTGCAGGCTTATACATCCGAAATCAGCAGGACGTTATTAGAAGGTAAGCAGAGCAAAGATGCCATGTGAATTAGGGATTAAGAAGACACATTTTGCATTGAAGGAGGAGATTCTGAATGTAAATCCATAGAAGGTATCCATCAATCTGCAGGGAGGGATTGGTAGAAGGAGAAACGCCATTTTTATCTGCTTGGGTTCTTGGATAGTTGGTGTTGTGCAGGGGAGAATCTCTTTACACAGGTATTGTAGCAGAATTATAGCCTGAGATATTGCTTGCAAACTGACAGCACTTGGTCATTTTTTTTGCAGACGAATTGCTGCAGTGTGAATTGAATCAAGGTGAAGTAAGATCTGTATTTTGCAAATGCAAATGAACCTTTTTTTTTTTTTTTTTGAAGAACTGTGTCATCAATATATTAAAAGAATGGTAATGTTACAAAGCAAGTGAGGAGGAAGGAGAACTGCCCCAAAGAGACAGCGATACCTCGACACTCCACAACAAACTCACAGAAAAACTGCAACTCTACTGCTGTACAAACCGACCATCACCATCTACAACACCCAAGAAGTCCCGCCAAATGGCAAACTTCCGCTCTACTACTCCCGGGAACACTAGAAAGCTTTTGAAATAGCTTGTACCGAAGTCGAGGAATCGAGAGGGCTGCAGCCGTTGAATCCCCCGAAAGATCCACAACCGCCGCCGCCTTCCAAATCAGCCACACCAACCAAGCCACGACAGATGCAAGGCTTCTTTGCCGCAAGAGCGGCCAAGCACCAGGATACACATGAAGCAAAGCTGGCGGCTAGTCAATCTCACCAAAACAGAGCCCTAACCCAATCCCTGCAGGCGCAGTAAGTGAGGGCATAAAACCGCACAATGCTCCACGCCTCAACGATGAAGGCCACAACAAGGGCGTAGAGGGCTCACACCCTGCCTAAACCGACTCACAAGGGCATTCACCACGATCTGGCGGTGCACCACACGCCACGTATAAGCACCCTAACCTTCGGTGGGGGAAGTGAGCTCCATGTCCACGCCCAAACCGAAGCCGCCATCGAGAACCGGAAGCCGCAGAGACCACTTGCACGAAAGGGGCAAAGTGTGTCATGAATAGCCAAGCACCGATAAGAAGACCGCACAAAGCAAGAAGACACAACATCCGGATGAACCTTCCAAACCTCGCACCACCACATCATCCCGAGGGACTATAGGTATGTGTAGCGGAATACTCCCCGCCACGTGCTCCCGTGATAGCCCTGGCCCCTCAGCGAAAAGCTTCGAAGAACTCCCACGGCTAGCCGACCACCCCAATACCAATCCTCCAAGGTGAGCACCGGCTCGCCTCCAACGTGGCCAAGGCCCAGAGCATGCACAAGTGGCGACCAAGGGCAAGTCTTGTGAGGGGGTAAAGGAACCCACAAGAAAGGAGAAGAGTGGTGATAAACCGAGGCATAATCTAGCTGGAAGAGCACACGCGACATGATCCCAAGCCCCAACACTCCCCGTGGAGAAAAGGGGATGCATGTGGGAAAGGCCGAGACCATATGATACAACAAATTGCCTCGTGGCAACTCCACATGCACAGACGGCTTCCCAAACACCACACAATGGCGAAGAGACTGCAACAACAGCGCCGCACCAGGAGAAGATGCTCCATCCTGCAGAATGCTCCAAACAAACTTGGAGACCAACACCTTACTATGCAGCGCTAAATCCAGAATGGCCAAGCCCCCATCCTCCCGGGGGCGGAGACACTTCCACCAAGCCACTTTAACAACCGCCCCTTCATCATCCCCGCCCCACACAAAATTTCGAACAATCTTATCCAAAGCCTGTATCTTACCCTCAGGAGCTAGCATCGCAGATGCTGTATACACATGAGTGCTACAAAGTACTGACTTGGCAATAGTGATCCTACCTGCCATGGACAACTTGCTACCCTTCCACCAATTAAGGTGTTTCTGCAATCCCTACAAAATCTCATCCCACACCCTCCCCATGGAAACATCCCCTCCAAAGGGAATACCCAACAGCTTAGTACACACATTACCTGGAAACACCTTCCAAGGGAATAGAGCCAAACAAGGGGAGGCGAGTCGGTGGGCCCATAATGCGGAGCACTTACCCCAATTGAAGAAGAATGCGAGGCCAAGGAGAAAGTATCCAACAAACCCTTCACATTACGCAAATTCCTCTCTTCGCCACCAAGAAGAGGAAAGTGTCATCGGCAAAACCGGTTAATAATTGTTTGGCTACCATCCCGCATCCGAAGCCCATCCACTACTCCCCTCCTCCCTTTGCCTAAAACAAATCGAGGCAATTGCCTCCGCCACAATCGTAAACAACGGCGCCAAAGGGCACCCCGACGCACCCCTACGCCTAAGGAGAAAAGGCGAGAGGGTTCACCCGCACACCACCGTAGAAGTCTTTGACCTATCGCAGCTTCATGATGTCTCGATAAAGCATGGACCATGCCCCCAACGCTAACATCATGGCGACAAGAACTCCCAACGGACACTATCGTAAGCTTTGGCAAAGTCAAGCTTAAGATAGGCAATGCCTTGCCTCTCTTCTTCCGCCCAATAAAGGCCCTCATAAGCTGCGGCAACATTAGTCAAAATGTTCCTCCCGGGGACAAACCCGGGCTGCACCTTACTAATGGAAGAAGTCAACACCGCTTCAACTTCTCTCGCCGAGGGGCTTTCGCCAATAATCTTATACACAGAGGACAACAAGGAGATAGGCCTCCAATCATTAATAGTAGAAGGTCGCTTAACCTTAGGAATCAAGAAAATGCATGCGGTATTCAAGATCCTATCCATTTGAGAAGACCGCGGCAACTCAAGGTACACCTCCGGTACACCGACTCACCAGCCCACTCCCAATAAGTCTGAAAGAACTCCACAGGGGATGCCATCCAGCCTGGGACATTTATCCTTGGCCATGCACATACATGCCGCCGCTAAATCCTCTCACGGAGAGCTCCCGCTCCAAGCTCTCACGCCGGTGAGGAAGGGAATAGATGGCTTAATGACCCCCAAAACAAAGTTCGCATCTCCTACTCATAGGGGAAGAGTCTTGTTGTCAGGCGAAAAACCCCGAGAAATGGGCATGCACATAGCTCTGCAAATCAGCGGGATCCTCCAAAGTCCGGCCATCAGGGCAAAGCAAGGGACGCCATAGATCTTGCCGATATCGCCACGCCTAGCCGCCAAGAAGAACACCGCGAACTTGTGCCCCCCCCTCCTTCAACCGGTAAGGGCTGCCTTCACACGTGCCTCTCGTGACTTTAACCTGCTCGAGCAACAATACCGCAACACGGCATTCTCCCTAATGCCATCGGAGGGCGCTACCGAATCCTCTCCAACTCGATAGAGACCATGCAACTCCGGCCGCCTCTGCCGCACACGCCGCCTACCAAAGACCTTGGCAAAACGCTTCACCGGCCAAGGCGGTCACCATACCGGACATACCCCGAGGAGATGAAAAGGTATCAAGCCACAACTCCCCGACCGGGCGAGAAATCCGTGATCGGCCGAGGCGGGTGTTCAAAGCGGAACTTGTCCTAGAGGGCCGAGGCAACCGCACCCAGCGACAGACAAAACCCGAGGGTAATGATCAGAAATGGAGGTAGGCAGAATGTTACTCCGGGCCAAAGAGGGCACACCATCCACGCGCATGGGGAAGCATAACACCGGGTCATGCCTAGCATACCGCCCGCACCAATCTGCCTATTACAATAGGTGAAAGACAAGTCCCCGGGACCTCAACCAAGGCCAAATCCCGCAACAAAGCGAGACCAGCGGTCCCTCTCAAACCCATGCACAACACGGGTTCGTAACTGCGAGCGATCCTCTCTACCGCTCTACCATATTGAAGTCCCCTAACAACAACCAAGTTTAACGCAACCCACCAAGGGCTCGTGAACTTATTCCGAACTGTGGCCCATAAAGCACCCCGCTGAGAAGGCTGATTAGGGGCATAAACATTAACAATCCCCCACTCTTGCCCTCCCTCCATCCACTTAATGATTGCCCACCGACCAAACACATGCTGCAGAGTACATTGACCCGCACATCCATCCTCCAAGCAATAAGAGTACCCCCACTAGTCCGCCCAGAAGAAGAAGCAATAGAGGCAAACTGCCTACCAACCATATTCATGAGCCTAGACATATCACCCCTGTGACACTTATGCTCCTGAATGCAAACAATATCAGGACGCAACTGCCGAAGTGCCAAAGAAACACGGGCCCTCTTACTACTAGAGGACCGCACCCCACATTCCAACCGAGGATCGACCTATTCATCCCGGAGGAGAAGTATCAAGCCCCACATGCCCACCCACCAGGCCATCAGTCAACTCCACATAGTCATCACCTAGAGCCAGAGGATTAATCACAGCAAAGTGACCCACAGCCGCTGTATGTGACACTCCACATCCAACACGTGTTGGAAGTCCCCCAGGCACCTCGATAGAGTCATGGGCCACACTAGTCTCTACCTCCAACCGGACTGCTCCAGCCACCTCATGCTCAGCACATACCGCTATATGGACATCCCCAACAGGATCACCAGCCCCTCCCACAGCCCTGTCCTCAGACCTAACAACCAAATCATCATCTGAGCCCTCCCCTGAGCCACCACGTCCCCTAGCCCTGCCATCCAATGGATGGCCAGCAGCAAGCCTGCCCCGGCCTCGTCCCACACCACCTCTCCCAACCACACCACCACCTCGTCCAACTCCACTCACTGCACCACGAAGTCCTCCGCCTGTTACCTCAGGAACAAAGGAATCCCGGGCCCCTGCACAAGCACCTGCAATCCCTACCACATCACCAGCACCAGCAGGATCATCAACAGGGTCAGATGGCAGCACAATAGATGGAAACATCCGCCGGATCTCAGAGCCATTCAAAAGCTTCAATCGGAACAGAAAATGCCAGGGACCACTACGTACTGGAAGAGAAGTGGGCACAGGCTGCAAAGCAGGCAGAGCAACACAGATCTTGGGGACCTGCACAATAGAATGAGCCAAATATACACCCAGGCCATTAGCCATAGAAACCAAGAAATCAGGCACCATCAGATCAGGAGGAAGATCCTGAATCTGAAACCAACACGGGATTTTAACCGCTGTCAAAGAACTGGTGGACATTGCCGGAGTATAATACTGATACAACACATATGAGTCACCCAAAGTATCCACCCCTCGACTAACCAATTGCCGCACAGAAGACTCAGCCTCAAACATGATTATGAAAAAATTATTTGGGAGGAATTTCAGAGACTGATACCTGGGCAAACCAATCCGCCTCAGATGTCTAGCAAGCCAAGAGCTAAACCTCCTCGTGTCCAATATGCAACCCGTGAAGCTTTTTCAATGTGTAGACAGAGATATGATTTGCTCCATGCACGTAAAATTTAGCATAATGTTATTTGTCTCCTGTTGTTAGCACTTGGAAGGCACATTTAAAAGTACAACTCTGGCTGCACCTCTCAAGCATATACAATAGGTATCGACATTTTTCTAAAGTCTTATGTCTGAGATCTTTTATGGCTGAATTATTACTTTTCAAAAGCAAAGTCAAACTTGACATGGTTGAATGGAATTCTAACAATTCTGCTTATTGCAATGAGCACTTGCCAGCAGAATCACAGATTTACAAGGCTTCAAAAATTTATTCTATATATGTGCATACTTTGCCTGAATCTACTCTCCAAATCCCCAAATCCTCAGTAGTCTATGTGTTGCCAGATTCCAAGCTAGATTGGGTTCTTTTATTTTTACTTCTTATCTGTTATGGTCCCCAGATTCCAAGCTAGGTTAAGTTTCTTTACTTTTACTTATCTCTTTTCTGTAAACTATTTTGTAGAGGCAAAATCCGTACTATTCTAAATAGCTATGACTCTTGAGATTATTGAATTGCTATAAGGTCTTCATAATAGCAAATGTTTTCTTTTTGTAAGAAAACATAACGTTCGTAGTTATATTAGTTATATGTGCAAGGTAACTTAATTTGTTGTTGGTGGTATTCATAGTTATCAGAATAGTTTCTGCTTAGCCGCCTTCTTATATGGTTTAACGATATTCTCATTGAATTTGAATAAAATGAGTATATTTTGTAGTTTCTAATTCTAATTTTTGTTACTGCTTTCATTGATCTCAGGAGACTAATTGGGTGATATAACAATGTGTGCGGAGAGGCGGTTGTTGTTTGTTGGCAACTGCATTGCGTACTATTCTAACAAGCATGGTGCTATTATAAAAAACTTGCATCCCACTTTACAAGTTCAGCACATTTCTATAAGTATTTCTTGGAATCTAAACGCAGTTTTGTTGTTTCATTTGACGGTCATGGGCCATATTACAATGCTAACATGGAACTACTGCGGCCAATGATCGAGGGCGCGCAGTGGTTCGAGGTTAATCTCAAGCTGGTAGTCTATATAATTGCAGACAATTTGTACCACCCTAAATTTTGAGATAATGTAGGCTTGCCTGTTATATTGACGAACATTATCTCTCACGAAAGAGTTCGCTAACTTATTAGCTAATAAGAGTCTTACAGCAGTGGATTGGCCACAACACCAAACTTAAATAACCACCCATAGTCTCTTTCTTATTAACACGTGCCTTAGTTACTCCCACCATATCCATAAGGTCAAGTGGTTTTTGGAGCTTCACAACTTAGTAGTCTGGAAACTCAGTTTTTACATTGACGTTCTTTCAATAATTCTCTATATAATAATGGGTAGGTGCATTGTAATATCTACATGCACCTTTACACTTACACATGTAGTTTCGCATCTCTTATGCAATATTTCTCAACCTTTGATAGTACAATTTTTTATCATGTATTTCAAAAAATTCTACATTTTTTTTCGAAGTTGCACAAATGGACGTTAAAGGTCAAGTAAAAACACAAGCCATGTATTTCAAAAAACCCTATATTTTTTTCCGAAGTTGCACAAATGGAAAAGGCCAAGTAAAAACACAAGCGAGGACATTAGCCCGGCAACGCCGGGCACACGTTACTAGTTAGCTTTGTATTTTTGAAACAATATTGATAGATGCTTAAAAGTGGCTTGGGTGCTGTAATTCATGGGCTAGTGTTTATGTGAATATCCATGTGTAAAACCCCACCTAAATATGTGGTAGATATTGGAAGCAGTCCATAAAAAGGTTAGGCTTGTAATAGTGGCTAGGGGGGCAATTTGGGTTTGTAAAATTGGCTAAGGGGCCAATTTCATAAACGCCTTGAAATTTGAATTATTCTAAGGCTTATCAAGTTTGGTTTTGTAAAAAATGGGGAAGGGATGCACCTTTGATGTATATTTTCTATAAAGGAGTTTTTGGGTGTATACAAGTGCCGTTTTTGGGTGTATACAAGTGCCGCATGGAACCTTTGGGGAAAAAGGGTCACATGTACTTTTATGAACCATTTGGTGCTTTTAAGAGCACAAAATGAGTCGACGGCTTTTTTTTGCCTTGAATATATCATATGGCCATGTGCCGATGGCAAAATCTTTGCCACGATGTGTAATATTGTTCAAAGTTAGGGTTTCTTTCTTCATCCAAAACGGCGGGTAGGGAACTGGCGCCGCCATGCAAGGCCGGCAAATCGATTTTTGTTTTAGGATAGCCGATCCGCGGCCTCGACAGGTTGGATTCTTGTGCAAGGTAATCATTTGGGATCAACGGGATATATATAAGGCTTGTTGCATGTGGCGTTGTTGTCACTTGTTATTCCCCGCAACCTTGGGTTCGGTATGCTCCAGATTGCCACTTATCCGGTACGGGGAAGACAATGCTTGCAAAGGTCGTTGCACATCATACTCTGGCAGAGCCTTCATACGAAAGTGGTGGGTTCAGAATTCGTGTGCGAATACCTTGGAGAGGTATTTTTTACAAACATTGTAAGAAGTATTTCCATTTTGTCACTCCTTTCTGTGTTCCACACTAGTGAAAATTTATGATGCTACCAGTTCTTCTAAATAGACATGTAAGATATGTATCTATCAGTAGATAAGATAGTTAGATAAAATTATTGTGGTGTTTTAGGGCCCTCGTATTGTATGGGATGTCTTTCGACTTGCAAAGGAGAATGCACCGCTATTATATTCATTGACTAAATTGATGGAATAGCCACGCCCGCTTTGATGCCCAAACCGGTGCGAGATAGGGAAGTGCAACGATGCCGATGGAGCTCCTTAACCGGTACTATCAAATTTTCTATATGTATTTTTGGTTTAAAATCTGAAATGATTGTGATTGATATACTCCGGATGGATGGTTTTGACCAAATCAGTAAATGTCAAGGTGATAATGGCCACAAACCGCAAGCGGATACTTTGGACCCCGCTTTACTTCGCCCCTGGTAGACTGGATAGAAAAATCGAAGTTCCCTTTGCCCGATAGACGTCAAAAACGGCTTGTATTTTAGGTGTGCATTTAAATGCTCGATTGCTTTTTTCGGATAAATATACATACCTACTAACCAATTGTGAGCATTCGGGTTTGTAACCGCAAAGATGAGCCTAAGTGATGAAGTTGATTTGGAGGATTATGTATCTAGGCCCCGATAAAAATCGGTGTGGTGAGGTAAGGTGCAAGTTTTCTAGAGGAAGTTACGTTGGGCAAGCCTCATATGGGTTTTCTGTACAGATCTCCACTTTGCATCCTATATTCCTGGTGCAGCAGCTTGTCTAGGATGTAGTACATCTCTTGCAATATCCAACATCACATGTATTAATCCTCCAAGCTCATTATTTGTTTTTGGGATCTCATCTTATCACTTAACTAGACTGCCATGGGGTTCTATCACATCTGATGTCTTGCCACAACAGAAACATATGGGTTGGTTTATCTTCAAATCCAGCCAAATTATTCTTGTGAATGTTCTGCGCAATCCTGGTAAGACACAGAAAAAAAAACAAAGCATTTCTTCTAAATGTCTTGTGTTATTGTCAATGCCATGCGAAGCTTAAGAGACTTTTTAAGTGCAGAAGCTCGAGTGCAGAAGTTCGAGTTATAGGTGTATTAGGTGGCCTTGTGCTTCTGCCTTTTGGGGATTCTAAGAACACAATCCTTGGAGATGCAATTAATTCTTGGTCTTTTGTATTGTGTGAAACTTGTAGTTCTTTCTTTTTAAAATGCATTTTGTTGGTGATAAGAATACTTGCATTGTACAACTGAGTTTAGCATTGTACATTGCTAAACATTTTTTAGGTCTTCAATAAATGTATATATTAGTCTAATAGTGTGTTGTGGAGCTTCAGCTGATGTACACATTTTCTTATGGGAGAAATGTTCATAGGATAGGATATCATAGATAAGAAGAATGTGATTTAAGGCATTTTTGAAGTATCTTTACTTTGGAGATAATGGTAATGGTAACTGAGGTTCAAATCCTTAGAACTCTTTTCTATTTGTTTTTGTTATTTTCTTGGTTTTGCAAGCTAGTGGAATATCCTTTTGATTATGTTTTTTGAACCACTAGGGTATAGGACTATGCTTTGAAAAATCAAACCTTAACCGCTTAAAAGAACACACTAACTAAGAAGGGTCTGGGCAAAGAAAACACTACACTCAAGCAAATAAAATTAGATGGTGTTACACAAATTAGCTTATAATGTTTTAGAAGATTAAACACTAGTGTTTTATATTGAAACCATTATGGTTTCATAGATTAACTTAAAATGTTTTGGAAGACGAAACACTAGTAATTTATACCAAAACCATTATGGTTTTGATCTACTAAACATGCAAGGTTTCAAGCCATCAAACAATCATGCCTCGTGACATCTAAACGCATTGAGGACCATATAAATTTACCACATCAGTTAGCCATGCTAGTTTAGCACTCTAAGAACCACGTTAACATAACACTATACTAAACCATGTCTTATTACCACCATGTTATACCACATTCACAAACCATACACATAAAGCTTCATATTTAACTATTACTATTAACCATGTTAGAAAACCACCTTATCAAACATTATATAAAAACCATACAAGGAAACCACACAAGGTTTTTAATGATATCAACCCACAAAGACGCATTGCCTTTTTTAAATAGTTTTTCATATATAACTAGGGTGAAAACCCATATAGGTTTTCTTTTTGGGTGCCTTGTGGATTTTGCTTGGGGCCATCGCTCCCCTATCAAACCTTGCCCAGTCGACCACGGCCCTGGCATCAACCCAAACCCATGGCCATCACGGCGTGCACGGCGAATATCTCGGCAAAACATCTCTGAGAAAACATCTGAGCATCTCCACGGCATGAAGCCCACCTCCGACTCTGCGCCCACAGCTTTTCCAGCAAAACCAATTTCGCTCTGTAAAACTACTGCAAGCACCAGCGTCTTCCAGCAGCTAAATCGAACCCACGGCCATCACGGCGTGGCTTGAGTCTGCAACACCTTCACAGGCGTGCCTCTGCCAAACCTCCATAGAAGCCCACGGCCATCACGGCGTGGCCCATTCCTCCAGAACTTCAGCACCCACGGCCTTGTTATGGCTTATAAAGCTCACGGCTTGGCTTCTCAAATCTTCGACCAACAAGCCCACGGCCATCAGGGCGTGGCTTCAAGTCTGCAATACCTAACCCACGGCCATCAGAGCGTGACTCCAAAACCTTCACAGTTAGCCCACGGCCTTCACGGCGTGGCTTCGCGTTCAGAATCTTCACAGCGTGGGATGTCTGCAGCATTCCACGGCGTGTGTTAAAAGCTTCAAGCCCACGGCCCCCACGGCGTGGCACAATTCGATTTTCTTCCATGGCCCTTCATGGCGTGCATCACATCACATCCCACGGCCCATTAAGGCATGGCATGCCTGAGATCTCCAGACATTTTCTATCCACGGTTTTTCCCCACAAGCTCACGGCCCCACGGCGTGAGTCCAACAAAATTATCAAGGCCCCTCACGGCGTGACTTCAAGCACAACTTTTGATCCACTTTTGACGCAAGCAGCATCTGGAGCATATTTTTTGGCATAATTTGGGGGACGCCTCATCTTTTGCCCGATTCTTAGATCTGCTTTGCACCTTTGTACCAATAAAATTCAAGTTCCTACAATGGCGTGAAGATGAATTCTGCCTTCCGCCCCTTCGTACATCAACCTCACACGGCCACATGGCGTGTCAACTTTTTCAAGTTCAACATTTTGCTCAACCTCATCCGTCCATAATACATGGCGGTTGAGCCTTTTTCAAGTTCAACAAATGGCGTGAAGATGAATTCTGCCTTCCGCCCCTTCCATTTCAACTCCTTCAAGTTCAACTATCTGCTCAAACTCTTTCAAGTTCAACAAATGGCGTGAAGATGACTCAGGGCCTTCCACTCCTTCAATCACTTATGTTTCAACTCTTTCAAGTTCAACTCCTTGTTTCAACTTTTCAAGTTCAAAACTGGCGTGAAGATGACTTAGAACCTTCCGCCCCTTCAACAATTTTTGTTTCCTCATTTTTGTTCAGCTCATTACAAGACACTTTGATTGGCGCATGTATTTGGAGCTAAGTGGCAAGCTCTATGAGAAGTGGTGACAGCCTTCTCAACATTAGATTCGACTTCTATGGATTTAAAGGAGCTCGTGGCAAGCTCAAGAGAAGTGGTGACAGCCTTCTCAACCTCTCATGCTTTTGGTACTTCATCGACATTGGCATTTTTTGATCAAGAATTTTCGGCGACATTATCGTGACCTCCCCTCACTTTGGCCACTGTTGTAAATGTTTAACCTGATGTTATAAAGGTTCTACATAGCTAAAATAGTTTGCTTGAGATATATGCATGCCTCATGCGTTTGTAGCTCGATGGATAGAGCGTCTGTTTCCTAAAGAGAGAAGGTCACATGTTCGACCCATGTCTAAGGCGTTTAAATGGCATTCAAGTTAATAACGTCTTTGTGAAGCAAAAAAAAAAGAGTATTACATGCGATACTCCATTCAATACCTTCTTGAAATTTGAAAGCACGGATTCATATTTAGGACATGACCTTTGAAGTAATCAATAGCTTTTTCCAAGGAACTTCATAATCAAGCAGTTATTTTGAGATTCTTATTGACGATGATTTGCAAGGACTTAAGCCTAAAAGACTATGCTTAAGATATACACATATCTCATGCGTTTGTAGCTCGATGGATAGAAGCGTCTGTTTCCTAAGCGAGAAGGTCACATGTTAGACCCATGTCTAGCAGCGTTTAAAAAGAATTCACATTAACGTCTTTGACAAGCAAAAAAAAAAAGTATTACATGCGATACTCCACTCAATACCTTCTTGAAATTTGAAAGCTTTGGATTCATATTTAGGACATGACCTTTGAAGTAATCAATAGCTTTTTCTAAGGAACTTCATAACCAAAAGCAGTTATTTTGAGATTCTTATTACGATGGTTTGCAAGGATTTAAGCCTAAAATAGTTTGCTTGAGATATATGCATATCATCATGCGTTTGTAGCTCGATGGATAGAGCGTCTGTTTCCTAAGCGAGAAGGTCACATGTTCGACCCATGTCTAAGCGTTTAAAAGAATTCACATTAACGTCTTTGACAAGCAAAAGAAAAAGATTATTACATGCGATACTCCACTCAATACCTTCTTGAAATTTGAAAGCACGGATTCATATTTAGGACATGACCTTTGAAGTAATCAATAGCTTTTTTCAAGGAACTTCATAATCAAGCAGTTATTTTGAGATTCTTATTACGATGTTTGCAAGGATTTAAGCTAAAAAATAGTTTGCTTGAGATATATGCATGCCTCATGCGTTTGTAGCTTCGATGGATATAAGCGTCTGTTTTCCTAAGCGAGAAGGTCACATGTTAGACCCATGTCTAGCAGCGTTTAAAAAGAATTCACATTGCGTCTTTGACAAGCAAAAAAAAAAAAGAGTATTACATGCGATACTCCACTCAATACCTTCTTGAAATTTGAAAGCACTGGATAGCCAAAAGAAAGAAAGGCGATACTCCACTCAATACCTTCTTGAAATTTATTTTAGGACATGACCTTTGAAGTAATCAATAGCTTTTTCTAAGGAACTTCATAATCAAAGCAGTTATTTTGAGATTCTTATTACGATATTTGCAAGGATTTAAGCCTAAAATAGTTTGCTTGAGATATACACATGCCTCATCACGCGTTTGTAGCTCGATGGATAGAAGCGTCTGTTTCCTAAGCGAGAAGGTCACATGTTCGACCCATGTCTAACGCGTTTTAAAAGAATTCACATTAACGTCTTTGACAAGCAAAAAAAAAAAGATTATTACATGCGATACTCCACTCAATACCTTCTTGAAATTTGAAAGCCTGGACGGATTCATATTTAGGACATGACCTTTGAAGTAATCAATAGCTTTTTCTAAGGAACTTCATATAATCAAAGCAGATTATTTTGAGATTCTTATTACGATGATTGCAAGGATTTAAGCCTAAAATAGTTTGCTTGAGATATACATGCATGCCTCATGCGTTTGTAGCTTCAGTGGATAGAAGCGTCTGTTTTTCCTAAGCGAGAAGGTCACATGTTCGACCCATGTCTATGTCTAAATGGCGTTTAAATGGAATTCACATTAACGTCTTTGACAAGCAAAAAAAAAAGAGTATTACATGCGATACTCCACTCAATACCTTCTTGAAAATTTGAAAGATTTGGATTCATATTTAGGACATGACCTTTGAAGTAATCAATAGCTTTTTCCAAGGAACTTCATTGAAAGCAGTTATTTTGGATTCATATTTAGGACATGACCTTTGAAGTAATCAATAGCTTTTTCTAAGGAACTTTATTATTTGAGATTCTTATTACGATGAATTTTTAAAGGATTTAAGCCTAAAATACTTTGCTTAAGATATACACATGCCTCATGCGTTTGTAGCTCGATGGATAGAGCGTCTGTTTCCTAAAGTAGAAGGTCACATGTTAGACCCATGTCTAGCGCGTTTAAAAAGAATTCACATTAACGTCTTTGACAAGCAAAAAGAAAAAGTATTACATGCGATACTCCACTCAATACCTTCTTGAAATTTGAAAGCACGGATTTATATTTAGGACATGACCTTTGAAGTAATCAATAGCTTTTTCTAAGGAACTTCATAACCAAAGCAGATTATTTTGAGATTCTTATTACGATGGTTGCAAGGATTTAAGCCTAAAATAGTTTGCTTGAGATATATGCATGCCTCATGCGTTTGTAAGCTCGATGGATAGAGCGTTTGTTTCCTAAGCGAGAAGGTCACATGTTCGACCCATGTCTAATGCGTTTAAATGGAATTCACATTAACGTCTTTGACAAGCAAAACGAAAAAAGTATTACATCGATACTCCACTCAATACCTTCTTGAAATTTGAAATTTTGGATTCATATTTAGGACATGACCTTTAGTTTGCTTGAGATAATCAATAGCTTTTTCCAAGTAATTCTTGAAATTTAGGACATGATTTTTGAATGTAATCAATAGCTTTTTTCAAAGGAACTTCATAAATCAAGCAGATTATTTTGAGATTCTTATTACGATGTAATTTTTTGCAAGGATTTAAGCCTAAAATAGTTTGCTTAAGATATACACATATCTCATCGTTTGTAGCCTCATGTGTTTGTAGCTCGATGGATGGATAGGCGTCTGTTTCCTAAGCGAGAAGGTCACATGTTAGACCCATGTGTCTAGCAGCGTTTAAAAAGATTCACATTAACGTCTTTGACAAGCAAAAAGAAAAAGAGTATTACATGCGATACTCCACTCAATACCTTCTTGAAATTTGAAAGCTTTGGATTCATATTTAGGACATGACCTTTGAAGTAATCAATAGCTTTTTCTAAGGAACTTCATAATCAAGCAGATTATTTTGAGATTCTTATTACGATGTTTGCAAGGATTTAAGCCTAAAATAGTTTGCTTAAGATATATACATATCTCATGCGTTTGTAGCTCAGTGGATAGAAGCGTCTGTTTCCTAAGCGAGAAGGTCACATGTTCGACCCATGTCTAGCAGCGTTAAAAAATGGAATTCACATTAACGTCTTTTGACAAGCAAAAAGAAAAGAGTATTACATGCGATACTCCACTCAATACCTTCTTGAAATTTGAAAGCCTTTCAAGCCTGGATTCTCATTTAGGACATGACTTTGAAGTAATCAATAGCTTTTTTCAAGGAACTTCATAACCAAACAGATTATTTTGAGATTCTTATTCAATAGCGATGATAATCAAGGATTTAAGATTCTTAAAAGGATTTAAGCCTAAAATAGTTTGCTTGAGATATATGCATGCCTCATGCGTTTGTAGCTCAGTGGATAGAAGCGTCTGTTTCCTAAGCGAGAAGGTCACATGTTCGACCCATGTCTAATAGCGTTTAAATGGAATTCACATTAACGTCTTTGACAAGCAAAAAAAAAAGAGTATTACATGCGATACTCCACTCAATACCTTCTTGAAATTTGAAAGCACGGATTCATATTTAGGACATGACCTTTGAAGTAATCAATAGCTTTTTCTAAGGAACTTCATAATCAAGCAGTTATTTTGAGATTCTTATTACGATATTTTGCAAGGATTTAAGCCTAAAATAGTTTGCTTAAGATATATGCATGCCTCATGCGTTTGTAGCTTCGATGGATAGAAGCGTCTGTTTCCTAAAGAAGGAAGGTCACATGTTCGACCCATGTCTAAAAGCGTTTAAAAAGAATTCACATTAACGTCTTTGACAAGCAAAAAAAAAAGAGTATTACATGCGATACTCCACTCTCAATACCTTCTTGAAATTTGAAAGATTTTGGATTCATATTTAGGACATGACCTTTGAAGTAATCAATAGCTTTTTCCAAGGAACTTATAATCAAGCAGATTATTTTGAGATTCTTATTACGATTTTGCAAGGATTTAAGCCTAAAATAGTTTGCTTGAGATATACACATGCCTCATGCGTTTGTAGCTCGATGGATAAGCGTGTTTGTTTCCTAAGCGAGAAGGTCACATGTTCGACCCATGTCTAACAGCGTTTAAAAAAGAATTCACATTAACGTCTTTGACAAGCAAAAAAAAAAAAGAGTATTACATGCGATACTCCACTCAATACCTTCTTGAAATTTGAAAGCACGGATTCAGTATTTAGGACATGACCTTTGAAGTAATCAATAGCTTTTTTCTAAGGAACTTCATAATAAAGCATTATTTTGAGATTCTTATTACGATGATTGCAAGGATTTAAGCCTAAAATAGTTTGCTTGAGATATATGCATGCCTCATGCGTTTGTAGCTCAGTGGATAGAGCGTCTGTTTCCTAAGCAGAAGGTCACATGTTGACCCATGTCTAAAAGCGTTTTAAATGGAATTCACATTAACGTCTTTGACAAGCAAAAAGAAAAGAGTATTACATGCGATACTCCACTCAATACCTTCTTGAAATTTGAAAGACTGGATTCATATTTAGGACATGACCTTTGAAGTAATCAATAGCTTTTTCTAAAGGAACTTCATAATCAAAGCAGTTATTTTGAGATTCTTATTACGATCTTTTCCAAGGACTTAAGCCTAAAAAAGTTATGCTTAAGATATACACATATCTCATGCGTTTGTAGCTCGATGGATAGAAGCGTCTGTTTCCTAAGCGAGAAGGTCACATGTTTGACCCATGTCTAGCAGCGTTTAAAAAGAATTCACATTAACGTCTTTTGACAAGCAAAAAAAAAAAAAGAGTATTACATGCGATACTCCACTCAATAGCTTCTTGAAATTTGAAAGCCTGGATTCAGTATTTAGGACATGACCTTTGAAGTAATCAATAGCTTTTTCTAAGGAACTTCATAACCAAAGCAATTTATTTTGAGATTCTTATTACGATGAATTGCAAGGATTTAAGCCTAAAATAGTTTGCTTGAGATATATGCATGCCTCATGCGTTTGTAGCTCGATGGATAGAGCGTCTGTTTTTAAGGAAAGCGAAGGTCACATGTTTAAAAACCCATGTCTAAGTTTTTAAAAGCATTCACATTAACGTCTTTGACAAGCAAAAAGAAAAGAGTATTACATGCGATACTCCACTCAATACCTTCTTGAAATTTGAAAGCCTGGATTCATATTTAGGACATGACCTTTGAAGTAATCAATAGCTTTTTCCAAGGAACTGTATAATCAAACAGATTATGTTGAGATTCTTATTACGATGACTGCAAGGACTTAAGCCTAAAAGACTATGCTTAAGATATATACATATCTCATGCGTTTGTAGCTCAGTGGATAGAGCGTCTGTTTCCTAAGCAGAAGGTCACATGTTCGACCCATGTCTAACGCGTTTAAAAAGAATTCACATTAACGTCTTTGACAAGCAAAAAGAAAAGAGTATTACATGCGATACTCCACTCAATACCTTCTTGAAATTTGAAAGCTTGGATTCCTTTGAAGTAATCAATAGCCTTCTTGAAATTTGAAAGCTTGGATTCCTTTGAAGTAATCAATAGCTTTTTCTAAGGAACTTCATAACCAAACAGATTATTTTGAGATTCTTATTACGATGACTGCAAGGATTTAAGCCTAAAATAGTTTGCTTGAGATATACATATGCCTCATCGTTTGTAGCTCGATGGATAAGCGTCTGTTTCCTAAGCGAGAAGGTCACATGTTCGACCCCATGTCTAATAGCGTTTAAATGAATTCACATTAACGTCTTTTGACAAGCAAAAAAAAAAAAGAGTATTACATGCGATACTCCACTCAATACCTTCTTGAAATTTGAAAGCTTGGATTCATATTTAGGACATGACCTTTGAAGTAATCAATAGCTTTTTCTAAGGAACGTATAATCAAAGTTATTTTGAGATTATTTTGAGATTCTTATTACGATGATTTGCAAGGATTTAAGCCTAAAATACTTTGCTTAAGATATACACATATCTCATGCGTTTTGTAGCTCGATGGATAGAAGCGTCTGTTTCCTAAGCAGAAGGTCACAGGTTCGACCCATGTCTAATGCGTTTAAAAAGAATTCACATCAACGTCTTTGACAAGCAAAAAGAAAAGAGTATTACATGCGATACTCCACTCAATACCTTCTTGAAATTTGAAAGAGGACATGACCTTTGAAGTAATCAATAGCTTTTTCTAAGGAACTTTATCATCAAACAGATTATTTTGAGATTCTTATTACGATGACTGCAAGGATTTAAGCCTAAAATAGTTTGCTTGAGATATATGCATGCCTCATGCGTTTGTAGCTCGGTGGATAAGCGTCTGTTTCCTAAGCGAGAAGGTCACATGTTCGACCCATGTCTAAGCAGCGTTTAAAAAGAATTCAACATTAACGTCTTTGACAAAAAAAAAGAAAAGAGTATTACATGCGATACTCCACTCAATACCTTCTTGAAATTTGAAAGCCTGGATTCACATTTAGGACATGACCTTTGAAGTAATCAATAGCTTTTTTCAAGGAACTTCATAACCAAGCATTATTTTGAGATTCTTATTACGATATTCTTTGCAAGGATTTAAGCCTAAAATAGTTTGCTTAAGATATATGCATGCCTCATGCGTTTGTAGCTTTTGGATAGAAGCGTCTGTTTCCTAAGCGAGAAGGTCACATGTTTTGACCCATGTCTAACAGCGTTTAAAAAGAATTCACATTAATGCGTCTTTGACAA
>JAJEKV010000811.1:0-86599 GCA_021234155.1 Isoetes taiwanensis
AGGCATGCCAAGAAAGCTGTTGAGTCTTCGCCCCGGTCGCTTATACATTTAATGTTTAATGTTATCGCTAGCCGAAACTCCCAATGATGCCGTGCACACTCGCTTCTATTCAGTGAATGCAGGCGTAAATCCCAAAATTATGAATGAATGGTCTCAGAAGAAACGGAATAATGTCAAATCATTTTTTAGAAAGTCGAAGAATCTACCGACATATTGAAGATCGATAGATTTGTGATGTTGTCACGGTAAATTTAGACCAACAATATGTCCAAAATGATTGAAGATGAATGATAACTCTAGTTAACATTCTCGCAACAAGAAATAAGTATGGTGCTAAGGGCACCCTTGTCCACTCCTCTAGCAAGGGGAAGAAATGTCCAGGAGATCCATTAATGAGCAATGTGGATTGGGATCTAGAATTGAGCCCTAGAATCTGGCCCGGATGATCTTTGTGACCGAAGCCAAGTTTCGAGAGAAAATTTTAAGAAATCCCACCTAATCGTATCAAAGCCTTTGAAAATCTAGCTTTAAGAGAATGCGGTCCTGATTTGTCGGCTTTGTTCCAATGCAAACCTTCCATGGCAGCAATGTAATTATCCGAGATGAATCTATTTGGGAGGAATGCAGTTGATTGGAGCTAATGACATCCACGAAGGTGAGTTTTTTGACCTTTTGCAATAATTTTGCACAAACCTTATAAGTTGAATTTGTCAAGGATATTGGCCTCCAATCGAAGAAGGATTGGGGATTGTCTATTTTTGGAATCAAAGTGATTAATCCAAAGAAAAGAGCGTGGTGCGGTGGTTTGAATTCAAAAGCCTTTAATCATATACATGAAGTCATCCTTGATTATATCCGTAATTTAAGATAAAATTCGGGTGGAAGGCTATCTGGGCCAGGACTTTTCCCTTTGGCAAGACTTTTGAGAGTAGTAAAAATTTCCTCAATGGAAGGGGGAGCTTCAGGCATTAGTCATTACGATCTCACTGGAAGTGAAGACCATTATTGATAATCATATCTGAAAATGATTTGGCTTCAACAGTTTGAGTAGGGGTATCAATAGGTTGGGAGAAGATTGCAACATACTTGGAGCAAAAGTAGTTAGATATTTCTTTCTGGTCTTCCAAGGTAACCTCATTGTCATCTTTAATGGAAGAAAGTTGGCTTTTAAGTAGCCTGGATTTAGCCACCCTATAAAAAAATTTGGAGTTTCCATGATCCATCTTGGAAAAGTATTTAAGTTTGCATCTGATTGAAGAACCCTTGGCTTCTAATTCTTCAATTGTCTTTATGGCCATTTCTAAATTCCCCTCTTGCCAGTGGAGCTCAATATTTAGGGGATCATCCTGAAGCTTCATTCTAACATCTTTCATTTCTTGAAGATAAGCTCTCTTTTCAGCAATCTTACTGTCATGAAGGTGTTTGGACCAGTTCTTAATCCAGGATTTGGATTCTTTGATATTGGAATAAAATGCCCTCATTGAGTTTGTAGATCTAACTCAAGCGTAGAATTGTAAAGGCTTTAAAGTCCCCCACGAGAAATGCCAGAGTCAAGGAGGGAACAGTTTAGCTTAAAGGGGGTGTTTCCACATCTCTTTATAGAAAGCACATGCTTGGTGATTAGAAATTGTGGCTGGTGGTCAGAGATGGAGGTACACTCATCACTGTGGACAAAGCAGTTATCCCAAAATTCATGATGACTGTTATTAATATAAAATCTGTCGAGTGCACAATAAACCCTTTTATTCCCTTCTTGTTTGTTTGACCAGGTATAAGCTGAAGTAGAGGATAGAATATGCTGTAAGAAGTGCATGTCAAGCAATAAATCCCATTGAGTTCTCTCATCAGTACACATGTTTAAATCCCTGCCAATTTTCATGTCCCAGGTTGGAGTGTTGTTGAAATCACCTGCCATAATCCATGTTTCACAAGTCTGTGTTGAGAGCCAGTTGCTAATTGAAAGCCAGGTTGTGGCCCTGAGTCTAGAATCAGTTGGAGCATAAATGTTAATGATCCCAAAAGAAATGTCATTATTTCTGAGAATTACTGACTGCCAGGCCTTGCATGGGCTATTGTAGATCAAACTTTGGTTTAGATGCTTCCAAATAATACACAAGCCACCAGAGGTACCTGTGGCTTCAATCCAGATTGAGGAAAACCCAGGCCCTATCCAGTCTGCAAGGTTTGAGCATTCAAAGTTAGGCAGTCTCAGTTCCTGCAACAGGATAATATCACTGTCATAATTTTTTATCTGAGATATAACCCTCCTCCTTTTAAGAGGGCCCTTTATTCCCCTGAGATTCCAACTAAGGATCTTCATGGAGAGTAACTGTATGGAAGGAAGCAGCAGAGAAGGGTGCCTAAGTATCCTTTCTAGATCTTAGTCTTGTGTTGGCTGCAGGAGTGTTGGAGGAAATAGGTGCTCTTTGAGTTTTCTTCTTCCTGGCCTTTTTGCTATTAGATTTAGCTATGCTAGCACATTTGTTATTGGATGTGAGGTAGGCATCATCATCCCAAATGTTGCAATTAGCATTAATATTATCTAAGGCATTCTCCTTGTCAGATTCAGTGTCAGCAGAACCCATATCAACTTCAGGATTCTCTGCATGATAGGGGCAACTCCAAAACTTTAACTTACAGCAGTCTTCATTAACAGACTTTGGATCAATGGGGTTGAGGTTTATAGAAGCATCACTTAGGATATTTAACTTATTATTATTATTACTAGAATCAAATGCAAGGTTTGTTGAGGAAAGATCTTGCCTGGAAATGATGTGGTCTTGCTTTGAAGAGTCTGCAGGTCCAGTCATTTGTTGAACTTCTGTTGTAGTTGAGTCATGTGTAACTTGCTGAATTTGATCAGCTGTTGTAGCCTCATCATGTAGCAAACTCTTTTCCCAGGAGGTCGATATATCCCTGATACTACCTACATCTGTTTTATCCCTGACACTACCTACCACTGTTATCTGTGCAGAGTCATCTGACACACTTTCAGGCACAACCAATTGCTGTAGTTGCCGAGCTATCTCTGGGGAGATGGAGGCATTTGAATGAGGGGAGACAGTTTGAGTAAGGTCAAGCAGGTCAACATGAGGAAGTTGAATTTCATTTGTAAAAGGTAGTGATGATGGAGATAAAAATATGAGAGGCATGGGAGATTCAGAAGGGAGATTGGGATGAGTGATGGTTTGAGGCAAAACTTCTGAGGAGATGTTTAAGAGTGAGTTAGGACCATTTTCCTGATCATCAGTAGTATCATCTTCAGAGATTTGTGATAATACTGCATAAGTGTTTGAGCATTTCAGGATTTCTGTGTCAATATCACATTCACAAGCTTCAGGTTTACTTTCCTTAACATTAGCAGGGTTTTGGGATCCATTCACTGTTGAGAGAGCTGCAGAAGAGCCTATGTTAAGGTCTGCAGGAGTCTGGACTAGCAAATCCATGTGCTTGATAGTACCTTTTTCATTAATTAATGAAACCACATTCAAACAGTCTGACTCAGATATTTGTTTTTTTGAGTCAAGTGTCCTTTGGGCATGCAAATCCTGTGAGCCTTTGGAAGACTGGACACTTGCAAATTTCCTGGATTCTTGTATAATACTTGAGAGAGTTTTGTGCAAATCAATCTTTTTTGACAATTCAGGAGCTTTGCTTTTCCTGTTTAGCAAGTTTAAATGGTGATCAATATTTGCCTTATTAATTACAGGAAATTGAGAAGGCTCAGTAGCTGTGTTATGAACTCGATCATTTTGCACAGTCACTTTTTCCAATCCAGCTGATGGAGGGTTTTCTTTGATGAATATGCCTTTGTTCAAAACCTTAATTCCAACCGGGTTTGATAGGGAGAGATGTCTTTGTTGATGAGTTGAGACACGGAGGAACTTGCAGAATTTTGTGGCACTTGTTTTCTTGCTTCCCTCTGCTTTTGAATTCTTCTTGTACTGCCATTAATTCTTTTCCACTCATTTTGAGGTTTGGAGTTATCATAAGATCCCATGGTTTCTACCAGATCCTTGTGATAGCTATTCGAATTATCACTGTATGATATGACTGCAATTCCATGATTGGTAGGCATGGAGGTCCCTCCATCTGATTTTTTTTTTGCGGTTGAATCCCCTTTACCTTCATGATAAGGACAATCAATGCATCTTTTGGATGTCTCGGGTTTGTAATTTTGGCAAAGGTTTGGTAAACTGCCCATCCCGAAGTTGCAAGATAGATTTCTTCCCAAAGTAGTCCGGGGAAAGGAAGTTCAGAGGGATGATCTTAGTGGTGTCAAGCTGGACAAAGCACTTGGGAGGTTTGTAAGGGTAGTACTCAGTAGTCAGGTAAGTGCCAATTGAGTTGAAGATTGTGGAAAAACAGTCTTCATTCCAGTAAATAGGACTGAGCTCACTCATGGTAACAGAAGCAACATGAAATTTATTGAATTCATTGAGAGGTAATGTGGCATTCCATTTGAGAAAAGATATTTGAAATGTTTCAATAGTAGAGAAGCCAAGTTTGAGCAAGAAATTTGAAGACCTTGTGCAACCACATTCAACCAGAATGTAGGGATAATTTTGATAGATCGAGTTGATTACAATGCCTTTGTGGAGTCCAAGAAGATGATCCCAAAGTTTTTCAATTTTAAGCCAATCGAGTCTACTTTGACTATAACAGACAATTTTAGACAATGATTCAATCTTAGAGGCAACCACGTGTGAGTTAAGTTGAATACCTCAAGATTTGGATATTGGTAGGTGCCCCGGATTGTTGGTACTTTCGAAGTCAAAGGCGGTTGCTCATCGAGATAACCGGGGATGCGGTCTGGGAGCGGGGAATAGGCACACCATTGGCATCCAAATTTATAAAGTTTGGGATCCTCTTGGGTCAAGAGATAGAGTATCCCAATTTGGAGCAAAATGACTGTAGTGATGCATTTCACGTTACCTTAGGAGCAGAGTTAGAGAAATCTCCAAGTTTAATGAATTTAGAAGGATCACAGGTGGAGAATACTTTAACCGAAAGAAGTTCGCCTCTCGGCGCCAGAAGGGAGGAGCATAAAGTTATGAATAAAAGAGAGGGAAGATGGATTTAGGGCAGACGGGTCAATGAAGGATATTTTTTTTTTGGTAAATACCGCCATTAATGCACAGAAAGAAATTCAAATGCAAGTGGCAAAAAGAAGGGGGGTGAGAAAAAGATCGGGGGAGATCGGGGAGGATGCAAGACAAGAGAATAATCTATCTAAGAACTAAGAAGGAAAGGAGAACCATAGATCTGCCAAAATACCTTGAGAACATCCATTAATCAATCTGAGAAAATCTTCACTTGAATTTTTTTATCTCATCCATTCACAGTAGACTTGAAAGATTTCTTCACAGCTGAAATATTTTTTTGCCTCAGGAATTCCAAGTACCCAAGATTCAATGATCACAGGACTCTAATTCTTCTGTTTGTGTTGTAGTAGTGTATTCCGGAGCAAATAGAGAATCAGGAAAGAATTGATGAAGAACTAGCGATTCCCAAAGAGTAGAATGAGCTCCAGAAAGAAAACCACACGAAATTCTGTCTTCCTGCTTCAAGATTGTAAAAAATTTGGTATCCATACATAGGAAATCTGAAGATGAGGAAGATAATTGCTGGGCCTCTACAGGGCCAGCAAGTTGAGAAGAGCAAATTCGGATCAAATGGAAAATTCTCGGGTGGGTGAGATCAAGAAACTGTTTGAATCATATGGGACAAAAAATTCAAGAAAATTGGCGCTGGTGCTGACGTGTCCCATCCTCCTCCCATAACGCTAAGTTCAATTATGATAATTCACTTACATCTAATGTTATATCACAACCATAATGATGACAAAGAACTTCTTTTATCACAAGACGACCTGTTCTGTAATCATACGAAAATTGATATCCTTACATAATCTGCCATGTTGAGCAAACCTTGAGGTATTGAGTAATATGGGGCATCGACCGAAGTGTATGTGCACGAGTTTCACATGCAACAACTAATGCTTTCACATAGTGTTAGCTATAACATAGAAGCTATCAAGCCCAATCAGGTGTCAACTTGTCCAAGAATTCTTTGAGCCTTGGGTTCATTGGGGGCCTCCTATTGTCTTTTCCATACCTCTTGTTGTCCAATCTTCTCCGATCCTTTGTTATGTTCTATCTAACTAGTTGAATGGACTTCCCTGATTGTTACATGCATCCCTTCTGTTGTTCTCAAAGGTTTCCCCGAAAGATTCCTTCTTTTCTGTGGTTTGGCAGTATCCCTTGTTCTTGTCTCTTAATGAAGGTGTAAAGCTTACATAAGATGTTGCAATCGACTCTAGGTTCTTCGCATAGTTTTCTGTCTCTCTAATGGCAATTGATCTGCAATTCCTTGTCTCTTAAATTTCTATCGCAGACCCTTCAATATACCATTTCACAACTTCTTTCTCTTGGAGTGAGGCATTATAGAGTCTAAGGCTCATGTATGAGCGTATGTATTCAAACATCGTGACGAACCTAGCTAGTAGATGTGTTTTGTTCTAAAAATTATTTCAGTCTCAATGGTAGATATAATTTTGTCTAAGATTTGTATATTTAGTATGAAAACGAGTTTAGACAATTCGTAGTTAATAGTCAAAGAACTTACAAGCCAATTTGAATTACATGCCATGCAAACTACTTTGAATGCATGCAAACTAGAATGGAGTTGTATATAAGGGGATATGGGATTGACCAAATTAGGGCATCACATATCTGGGGAAGCTAAAGAAAATTCGAATGGAAAGTGCTTGAAGTAACTGTGAGTACATGAAGAGCCTTACAATGCATCCGTGTTCTTAAGCTTTGAATGATTCTCTGGTTGTAGATGTGAATGATTCAGTTGATGTGATTGTAGGCTGGTAGATTTGGATTTTTGAGAATGCTTACAGTTTTTCAATCTCGGATGAGCTATTCTTTTAGAGATATGTCTTCTCCAGAAAAATAGCTTTATGGGCTGTGCTCTTCTTTTAGAGATATGTTTTCTTTAGAAAAATAGTTTCATGGCCTAAGAAGATAATCATATGTTGCATATATTATGATGATGCACATTTGAAATGTGAAAATATGTGTAAGAATGTTGACAAGGAATTTTCTGAAGCACTCATAGCAGACGCCCTAGGATGAAAGTGTGAATTAAGTTATGGATTTAGCCTTTGAGAAGCATGTATGAGAAGCGAGGACTCATCATCCTGCTCTATTGATGATTAAGTAACGAATATTTCAAATTTTACTTTATCTTGCATGAAATGATTTTTTTTTCCTGATTTTGGCTACAACGCATATGTACTTACTTAAACGTAAATCTAACTTGCATTTCTTTTACTATAGATAATGATTCATAATTATCCATTAAGAAAAATAGAAGCCGGCCATTTTGTCAATTTCAATTTTTTCATGGATAACTTGGTGCACCATTTCTAAATACGAATGAGAGCCATGGCAACCAAAAGAATAGAGTTTGGAGCTATCGGCCCTCCCGAATGACCCAAACAATTATACTTTGCTACTTCAAAAGCTCCTCTTGACTTGTAATTGCCACATGGAAAGGAAGATAGATTCAAATGTCCTTTTGTTAGTTGCAATTGCTTTGCATTCTCAACTGCGAATTCTCGGTTCTCGGCTACTTCCCAAGTGTAAAAGACCAAAACTCGGCATCCAAAACATAAACCTTTCAAGAATCTAGCAACTGACAGAGTTTACATTTCAGTTGCAGAATACTACCATGTAGGGCGTTCTTATTTATTTTTTCTGGCAAAATTGACCATGTAACTTGGTTTTTAAGGTAATTTTGTCACTATGGACCACATGGCAAAGTGGAATTGCCATTTCGGAGCCGTTGCACTGTCTGAACGATAAAACACTTGGGTTTACACAGTCATCCGGAGGAAACTTCGTAGTTTGATAAGTTCTCCCAAACTGAGTTTTTGGACCTGCTCGAAGCAAGATGCTTGAATGGAGGTTTCAATATTTGGATAGGGGAATCCGCATCTGGGAGGGTGGACATTAGCGTATCGCCCTCCAAAGGAGCGCTGCCAGAAAAGGTTGCTCCAAGAGCTTTTTTGGGGTATGTCTCTTGGGGTCTCGACTCTCCCCTCTGGCAAAGTAGCCTACAAAGTCCGTGCCTTATTCAACTTAGGCAAGAGTGCTAGCTCGGCTGCCCAACAAAAGGCTGCCCGGACCATTCTAATTAAAATTCTTTGATCCAAACTTTATTCAAAAATTCTAAAAATGGGCATATATATATATATATATTGACGATGACTTCGCAATCCAGTCGACAAAAACTTAAAATTTAATTTCATACTATGCCGGAAAAAAATGCATAACTAAAAAAATATCATCTAAAAATGGTGAAATTTTGATGAGGGGTGCAACATGAAGGTGTAGACACAAGGAAAAAAATTCACTAGAAGATGCAATATTGATGCACAAGAAAATAGCTCCAAGTCATCCTAATTTCACATGCTAGCTGGATGGGGGTAGGGCTTCTGACACCCTTTCCTACATCAGATTCAATCAGGGCCTTGCACCGTGTCATGACATAGAGTGTGTGTGTTTACATTTCGGAGGTCCAAACAATGTCATTTTCATGCATAACTCAGTGCACCATCTCTAAAGATAAATGCAAAGCCGTGGCAATTATAAGAGTGGAGTTTAGATCTATTGGCCCTCTCGAATGACTCCAAACAATACCTTGCTACTGTAAAAGCGACTCTTGATTTCTAATTGCCACATGAAGAGGAGGATAGATCCAAACTCTGTTTCATCAGTTGTCGTTGCTTCATGTTCTCAACTTTATTGTCTCGGACATGTCTCAAGATTATAAAAGACCAAAACTCAGCCTCCAAAACATAAACCTTTTAAGAATATAGCAGCTCACAAGATTTACATTTCGGAGGCAATATCCTAGTCAGATTTGACCAGAACCTTGCACCGTGTCATCATGTAGAGTTTGGATGTTAACATCAGAAAACGGACCCTTAAAATCCCTCAAAAGCAACTTGCTTTAAAGGTTCTCTCCCTAAGGCCTCTGTGACAGACGAGAATTCCCCCACTCCAGAATTGTGAATTGCTCTTCAAATGGACTTATAATATGGACATTGACTAGGAGACCAAGCTTCGCGGACATAAAATCATCCCCTTTTCAAGAAATGCCAAAGTAGCTCATGTCCACTCGTAGTCAATTAGCCTAAGAAGTGGTTGCAGCATACTGCCATGTAGGGCATTCGAGTTTCTTTCTTTGTCAAAATTGACCATATAACTTAGTCCCTAGGGTCGTTTTAACATTTTAAGCGAGATGGCAAAGTCGAATCACCATTCTGGAGCCTTCGCACTGCCGAACGACAAAACATTTGGGTTTCCACGCGGTCGCCTACGTGACGCTTTATGGTTTGATATGTTCTCTGGACCAATCTTGGATTTTTTTTTGGACCTGCTCGAAGCAGGGTTATTCAACCATGGATTCAATGGTCGGATAGGGGAACCGAGCTCCAGATTGTGGGCATTAGTGTACCCCTCTTTCTCTCTCCCCTCCCTTCCCCCCCAGCTCCTCAGGAACATTGCTAGAAAAGGCTGCCTCGAGAACTTTTATGGGGTCCATCCCCATAAAAAAAAACTATTCTATTCTATTCTATTCTATTAAGGTCTAAACTATCCCCTGTGATGAGACAGTCGTGCGAAGTCCTTGTCTTGTTCGACATGGGGAAGGATGCCAACTTGATTGCCCAATAACAGGCTGTCCGGACCATTCTAATTAAGATTCCTTGATCTAAAACTTAGCCCAAAATCTAAAAATTGGCATCTGATAAAAGCGCAAAATTCAATTTTATACTATGCATTAATTACAAATATATGAAACATAAATACAAAAAAACATATAACTAAGAAAATATGCTTCTAAAAAAGGTGAAAGTTTGATGAGGGGTGCAAAATGAAGGTGCAGACACAAGAATTTTTTTTACTAGAAGATGCAACGTTGGTGTATGAGCAAATAGCTCTAAGTCATCCTAAGTTCGCAAGCTACTCGGACGGGAGTAGGGCTTCTGCCACCCTTGCCTATGCCAGATTCAACCAGGACCGTGCACCGTGTCATGACGTAAAAGGAGGGTCTTGACGCTAGCAGATGGATCCTTAAAAACTCCCAAAAGCAGCTTGCCCCCATAAGTCCTCTCCCTCAGCACTTGGCAAAGGATGGGCAACTCCCCCACTTTGAAATTGTGAATGAACTCTTCCAATGGACTCATAACGTTGATATTACTCTAGGACTAGGTTTCATGGATAGTGCGATTCCCTACCCTTTCTCAGAAGCACCAAAAGATAATGTTAAGGTAGCAATTTCCTACCAAAAAAAACACGAGTTGTCACAATAACACAATACATAGCAGATAACATTGCATGTGACATATAGTCATTGGTTAATAGCCAAGGGATATATCGCATGTGACACCACATCATCGAATAGAAAGCATGGTGCCAGATGCCCACCTTGTCACATGGCGGCATCGCACAATACGTTGCACTTGTCATGTTAGTAGCGACGTTGATGTGATATGGTTACGTGGCCCAGACATCGCTACCCCACGTCGCTAAATGGTTATTTTATTGTTGTGAGCATCAAGAAAACCACGTGTAAAGTACAATTGAGCTAAAACATTGAAAAACTATCTAGGCCAATTCATCAAAACAACATTGAAGCATCACATCATGTAAGAGACATTCGAAGCATGGATTCGTACAACAATAGTGATAAGATTATTGACTTCTATTAGTGAAAAAAGAATAAAGACAAATTTCACGTGAAATCCATGCCCACCATAGGTGGGCACTTTTACTACAACACCGACAAAGTGTCATGAAGGACGTGTCTAGTGTCCATACAAGCAAGCAAAGTGATGACAAGATCTAGACAATTTTAACTCTTTAGCAAAAATCTAGAATGAACCTATGGATTTTTATTATTTCCATTGTGCTTTTTAGTTGTACCCATTCTAGACATGTGCAATGTAAGAGCGACGTGGCGCCCCTTAACATGATCAAATGTCATAGATATATATATGTACTCAATGATTAGTCTTTGTTAAGTTATGTATGTAATCATCTTATAAGAGGAAGTTCATTAATAGTTGACATTTTGACATTCTATACTGATAACCAAAGAAATTATAATGATACTAGTAACGGTGCCCAGCGTTGCTGGGCTTAAGTTGGGACCTTATAAATGTTTTGTGCAAATATTCGGATGGACCATTATGTAGAAGGGGATTACTTCTTGGTGGTATTGGGCATGTTATTGCTTATTATTGTAATAGCAAGAACATGTTTATTCTTGCGGTATTGAGCGTTGCTGGGCTATAAAGATTGAATTGAATTGGCTGAGGTGAACGTAATTGTTAGGCTAGAAGGTGGTTAACCGTAGTTGTTAATATATAATAATTAAAAGCTTATGTAGCAATAGTGCATGGAAGAAGTCGTATATCAGATGGGTTTAAAACACTACGAAGCTTCGCGTTAAAATTTTTCAAGTAGTCATTGTATCAGAAAATTTTTTATGGTGCACACAATTTCTTCTAATTAAAATAAATTGGTCATTTCCCTTGTATTTTATTCAGTCTTGAAGGCCATTTTCTGGGCACGTTTTCATCTAGCCCCTACTAAAGTTGGAACTTAATTGAAAAGCTTCAAGTGAACTTATTTATAGAAGTTCCACAACAAAATTATAATTCTTATATTCACTGGATCATTACAATGCATTGAAAATGCTACGTCAAGACTAATAAGGCAAGAAAAACGAACTCATACAATATCCTTGGGGCACATGCAAAGGTCTTACCTACCATATGATTATCACAACTTGGTCTGGTACCAAATTATCTTATATGATCAATGCTTTCTCTAGACAACGGACCTGAATTTGCAATTATAAAGACGAATAATGCTCTCTCAAAAATGCATCTCTAACATACTGGTGACAGTGGACAGACAATTAATTGTGGTGTTGCTTATCTGATGTTCAGTACCAACCACCTGATGTTTAGATGCATCTGATTATTTGTAGTGTTGTTTGTCTGATGTTAAGACCTGGTGGTTCCTTGCTCTTGTACCAAATTGACAGATAGATTTGTGGCTTTGGTACCAATTTGATAAACAGAAGCACAAATATTGATAGCCTATCTATCGAGCATACTTCCAATATACATAAAGGCCTTGGTCAGTCTATCTTCCTATAAATATGATTCTTACATCATATAGCAATAATAAATGCGACAAAAGCAACAATGGCATATTAAAAATACATAATCCATGTTGCATTTGCTGCAAACATAGATTTAAATTCAAGATCAAAATAATCCATGTAGCATTTAATTCCCTGCGTGTTCTCTACCATTTGCTTATAGTCCATTGTTGAAGCCTGAAGAATTGTCATAGTGAATAGAATAGATCTTCTTCTTGTCCATCAGACAACGCAGAAGTATAAACTTAAGGGCATGCCTTGGCCACTTTTATAACATCTAGTGCTTAGCCACTTGCATCAAAGGTAAAATGGCTATGTTCCTTGTCTAGATCGTGGGACTCAATAGTTAATGCCAGACTTGCTGCACCATACTGTAGTTCAAGACAACAATGACAGCATGGTATGGGAGCATTTGCAAGTACAATGTCAGCCGTAAAACAAAAGCTTGGGGTGAAACAAAGACTCAAATGACAGCAAGCTTGGGGTACGATCTAATTGGCCATGACCTAAAGCCATATTCAATATATGAGAAACAAATAGCTGTTGTTCACAATGATACTTTACTGAAAGATAGAACATATTGCCGCACCAAACACATTTCAACAGTGCTTGAATCGTTGCATCACAAAAGAAGCCCAGCAAATTGGATTCTGCAACAAATATCTAACTGTCAAGAAAAACACATCCAACAAAAATTATGCATCTATTTCCAGTGTCTTTACAGCAAATAATAATTATGGCCATGATCTAAAGCCATATTTAATGTATGCAAAACTAATAGATATTGCTCACAAGAATACTTTATTAAAAAATGGAAGATATTGTCACACCAAGCACACTTCAACATCATTTGAATCGTTGCATCACACATAAGAAGCCCAGCAAGTGCATTGTGCAACAAATATCTGATTGTCAAGAAAAATATATGTAACAAAAATTGTGCATCTATTTGCCCTTTAGAGTAAATAATATCTGGTTGATCTCAATCTTCTTCAAAGTGTGACAAAGGACAACTTTACTGTATCTTACATTTACTTTCAGACTATAGGTAGTATGCCAATGATTTACCTTCGTAGGATCATTTTTAGGACTTTAGGACTTCGACATGGCTCTTCTGCCTCTGATCGTATCAAGCCAGCTCTAAACTATAATGGATCAATTGATGTTCCAGATTTGAGAAGTAGCATCATGTGATCTGCACATTTGGTAAGCAAGAGATGAGACAAATGCATTTAGATGTGGAATCATATCTATTAGCCATCAAACCCCGCTTTCAATACATGAACCGTAAAGCCTTGGAGTAAAGGGAACTTTTTACAACTCAGGAAATATTGTTTTCTACATGCCTTGAGTTGGATAAAATAAAACATAAAGCAGAGATAATGAAATTGACCTTTTGTACATTATGCTTCTTTTTGTGCTCCAGTCCGATAAGCTTCACAATTGACCAAGCTTTTGGGCCATATGCACCAACTCTGCCAATCTGTTGTACGTTGCAATGTCCGTAATTATTCACAATATTAGACTCATCAGCCAACAAAAAATAATGGAGATGTGCATCTTTAGTACTTGGGACAGGACCTGCAACATCTTCATCCATTTTCATCTGCAAAGCAAACAGCAAACAGCGAAGATGAAGCCTTACCAAGTGCTTATAGTTTTAATTGAAGTTATCCTCTGAATACCTGGATGTCCTTCACGAAATATGACTATACATGAAGAAGACGTAAATAGTTCAAGCATACTTCAAACATGATTGGCCCATAAACTCCAAAAAGCAGCATCAGAGTTCCTTTAAATCCCTGGATCTATAAGGCCAAGCACACATAATATAAAGCTTCCATACACTGTTTATAATCAGATAAATTTGATTATTGTGCTATTTATTTAATTAAGGTCTACCTTCATTGCTTCATTGGGTAGCAGGCTCTAGCATCCTAAAAGACTTGCATGAAGGTGATGCATAAGAGAAAAATGGCAGAATACGGCAGTTGAGGGAATCTAATGCACAGTGATTTTTATGGAAAATGCCGTCCAAAAATTCTGATATGCCTCGTAAAGAAAAAAATACACACCATTTATATTCAATACTGTCTAAAGGATGTCCCAAAACTATTTCCCTGCTTGCCCCCAGAAAAATGCCGCTTGCTTGGCTTTTCATATACAACTAACCATGGGAACTAAGGAACTCAAACATGCTCAAAATCTTACCTTGCTCAATAGCTTTGTTTCATCGATGGTGGATATGGTTGCTCCAAGACATGAGCTCCTAAATACTAAACAACGATACATGATATTTTATGATAAAATACCTTTTCGTTTTCATGCCCTGATTCTCCAACCCAGAGGTTTCCATCTTCATCTCTGAGGCACACTGCTGTATGACCCGCATATGCACCAGTCACCCATTTTTCTAATGTTTCAAACCCACCCCAGCGGCCTCGTATTTTAGACATGGCCAGAAAGTCACCAGATAACAACCTTTGCAACGACAGAATGATTTTAGAAAGTTTAAGACATAGCCGAACTCCAATATCCACCGAAAGAATAGGTAACCCAGAGATTGTTCCAGAAGATGCGTTCTGGAGGAGGAGCTAGCAGCTCGAAGGTGATACTGCCGCCCTCGCTAACCCTAGCAAAAAAAACCATGTTATTTTAAAGAATCTGACGTGGCATCATCTCCTCCATTGATTTCATCAAATCTGGGCCGCCCAAATTAGGGCTGGGTCCAACACTTACACAATAACATTATAATATAAAGATTCACTACAATAGTGCGAGTCCTTTTCATTACAACTGACATATTAATAAGTCAACAAGGGTCTATCTTGTCTAGATGGATGATGGAACAGTTTTAGTTGTCGTATCCTTAAATAATGGCAAGAAGAAATAGAGAAGAAATAGGGAAAATCAACGTCACTCCTGAAAGTCTATCTCCAAAGAAGACAAAATATTACAAAGTGATATTATTCTAATTGCCCATTTATCTGAATAGCCAAATAATGGTCTAGCTAAAGTTCATCGATCTTGAAAAAACATAAGTACATGATGGAATAGAATGGAGTAGTAAGCCAACAAAAATATGAGATTTTTGCCATGGATGGGAACATTTCTTTGGGTTAAAATCAGCCTTTCGACAGATCCCTTCCCTCGCATTTTTTAAGATTCCTCTAAACTATTTCGAGGATTCGAGATTTCTCAAGATTCCTCCCCTAGATTCCTTTAGATTTACTGAGATTAGCTTAAATTTTCGTAAGATTCCCTTTGACATTTTCCCCAAAGTTCATTGAGATTTTAGAAGATTTCATCTAGATTCCCATTAGATTTTGTGAGATTATTTGGAGGCATTATAGAGTTTTCAATGGACAGAGTCCAAAGGCACTAGTCTTACACCCCCAATACAAGTTATTGGTGTTTTAAGCCAACTTAGAGAAGGAAGGTGGAAAGAAAGTGGATGCTCCACCTTTAATTATTTTACTTTCAATACACGTGTCACATTGTGCATCAAAATTGATACAAATTTTTTTTGCTAGGTGTCACATGATGCTAGATCAAAATTGATAGAAAACAATATTGCTACATGTAGAACAAGAAGGAATAATGGATTCTTCCTTCAATAATTATATATGTTAAAGTTAATATAACATGTTTACAAAATGAATTCAATTTTCATTTGAGATCATGCAATCAATATGTAGTACAATAACAGAGGTTTTCAAGGGGATTTGATATGGATGTACAAATGATCATTCTTGAAACCATAGACCCTAAAATTGAATGGGTTATTATTAGAAGAGGAGAAAGAAGGAAATATAGACAGGATAAAGGCATTGTAGCCCTCTCTTAGCAAAAATTTCATGCAGAAGGTGGCTCTGGCTGCTTGCTGAGAGGTACCAGAGTGATCAGGCGGGCTGGTATTAGGCAAAGGGGCACCTCTAAAGACCTGCACAACACTGTTCAAAAATGCTGCAATCCAAAAATTTTTTTGATTAAATCAAGGATCATTGCAGAAAAGAAGAATTGAATTTTCCACAATCAAGCTATTCTCTGTCAAATTTCTCTTTTCTATACAGACGGTGAGCAAGAGCTCATCTAATACGTTCAAATTGGAAATTGAGTTTCTTCTTCTTCTTCTTTTTTTTTTTATTATTGAAGGCATGGTTGGTGGGACTTGCACCCACCCACGTCTCCCACCCGATCTAGGTAATATCACACTTTTTGCCAGCTATATCCATATTGTTCCTGTGCTTCCAGATTATCCAAAGGGCAACTTGAATAATAATAGTAGAAACTGTAGAATAGGAGTCGCCAAGGAAATGGGTTAAAGAGGAGAGGGCCTGAGTATCAGGGATAATCCCTCTTTTTATCAATATTAGAAAGCCAGGTCCAAAATTGCTGAACAACAGTGCAGGTGAAGATATGAAAGACAGTCTCATTGTAGTGGCAGCGCAAAGAGTAGGTAGGAGAGTCTATATCTTAGAAGTTCTTTCTTATCATTCCAACTTTACTGAGCAAGGCATTGTGCAAAACAAGCAAAAGAAGACTTTAACCTTTGGGGAAGAATAGGTCTTCCAGTTCGTTTGAACTTTTTTCTTGAATAAAGGGCCAGGAATCCAAAGTTTGTTAGGGTGCTTATCTCGCTGGTTGGGGAGAAGGGCTTGATAGATCTTAGAGATTTTGTATATACCGCTAGTCTTATATAGCCAATTGCTAGAGGAAGCATTACTACCAGATCCATCCTCCCCAAGATGTGGGGAATAGTTATCAACTATTTGCCTATATATAGATTTATTAATTTGATTTTTACCAAGAAGCTCTTGCAAATGGTTCCAGGGTATCCAGCAACCATCCTCATCAATGAGGTCATAAACTTTAAGGATGCCAGCAGCATGCCATTATTTATAGCAAATAGGGTGCTTAGCAGCCAAACATACTTCAGCATCAGGAGCAAATACAGAGGACCAAAATATATAGGTATCTCTAGTAGAATTGGTGATTTTCTCATGCTCAAAGATCGGCGCCATCAATTTCTAGACTTAAAAAGGTTCCTCATAAAAGGAAAAGTGTTGGGAACACAATGAAAGGGAAAGTGTTAGTCCTGTGTAGCCAGGCACAGGACTATTCCTGAATTCCATGCAGGACAGAGGCAAGAGACCAGGTCAAGCGTCAGGTAGCAAACCCATGCCCCCGCCAAAAACCACGTAGAAGTCCACGCCCCCGTCAAAGAAGAGAGCCAGGCAAGACAAATGACAGCCTCCAGGGAGTTCGGCCTTAAATTATCGGGATTCCAGGCACTAATGATGGCACTAAGATTCCCTTAAATCATGCATATGATCCAGGAGTTGGTGACCAAGATCTACCATCTACCTATTTTGGGGCCCAAAACCATTGTACTATAGAGATCAATAGAATAGAGATCAATAGAGATAGATGTCGAGTTTTTAGATGACATTTAGTGTTGTCTCATTTTACTCCTCTCGCTTGACGAGAGTTCATGTACTTTTGTTGATCTTCAAGGAGCCTTATCTTGGCATATTGTCTCTCTAAGTTTCTGTTTGTTCCCTTCTTTCTTTTTTGATCTCTTTGCAAAATCCCGCGTGACACTCTGCTAGGATTTGCCAACTTGATCCAAGGGTCCTGACAGAGGGCTGTCTTGCAGACGATCCCGAACCCAAACCCTAAACATTGGCGTCGTTGCCGGGTCTTAGTTCTTTTTTCCTCTTTTGAAGATGTCTGCTTGTACCTTTACTTAGGATGAGTTTCTCAGCCAAACTGCGGTTCGATTGGAAATTGAAGGTGGCTGTATTTGCTCACGTGCTCAATTTGCACCACCTACTCCTCGTGCTTGCTCTCGGTCGGGGTCTCCCCCAGCTTGCAAACAATGTTCTCAACCACAGTCGCCCCATCACACTCATGTGCATCAAACTCCTCATTATTTTCAAATGTCGGACAACACTTATATCCACATTCATTGCCTTCCCAAGCCATCTTCCCCACAGCATGGTATGGGCTACCCTCATGTTTCTTTTGGTCCCCCTCATATTCAAGAATTTCAGTCCTCTCCATCTTTTCAACCTCCTGTTCAAGTCTACAATATTTGTGATCTCAAACTGAGCGA
Organism: Isoetes taiwanensis; assembly: GCA_021234155.1. Lineage (NCBI taxonomy): Eukaryota > Viridiplantae > Streptophyta > Lycopodiopsida > Isoetales > Isoetaceae > Isoetes > Isoetes taiwanensis. The sequence goes on from JAJEKV010000811.1 coordinate 18,371, forward strand.
GGATGGCACCCATGGCATATTGCCAACAGATGCCCCCCTCTCAGGACCACCTGGTTTCACGGCCCCCATGCAATCCCCTTGCTCTTAGCCCACGGATGTGCCTCAAAGTTATGTTCTCTTTTATGCTCCACCAATTTACACAAGCTTATGCAAGCTGTCGAAGGACACACGCTCGCTAACGTTCATGCCACCACACATGCTCAACAGTGTCAGGATACCCCTTCGACGTCTAAGACCCCCTCATGCACTCAGCCGTATCCGATGACTCAAGCACCCGCACCCTTGGATCCTACTTATCCTTTTGCTCATGTTCCATTGGAGCTCCAAGAAGAGCTTGCTAAAATCAAAATTCCACTGAGTCTCTCTACTATCCTGAAGCTGTAAACTGCCCTCAAAGAGCAGTTGCCGTTGCCCACCGTTCTGGTCGGTGCGGTCACCACTTCTACACCTGCGATTCATGCAACTGTGGGAAATCAGCAAATTAATCATGTGCAGATCGATGGAGGTAGTGTTATCAACCTCGTCACAGATAAACTCCGAAGATAATTGGGCATAATTCAACTCTATCGAGCTCCTTATGATATCAAGCTTGCCAATGGTCACATCACGTGACCTCAAGGGTTCACTCCTATTCTTCAAATCAGTATTAATGATCTAAAATTCCCCTTGGAATTTGGTGTTTGGAGAGCTGACGAGGATTCCGGTGATTACAAAATGTTGGTCGGACGTCCTTTAATTCTCCGCCAAGCTAAAAGCATTCACTACTGGGCTAATGATCAACTTGTTATCATTGATGGAATCTTGAATGCCATGATGGATCTTGCAGCTGGATTGTTGAAGGAGCAGGTTGTGAGCAGTACTCTGGGAGCGTTGTTGGGGTTGCAGAAGAAGCAAACGGGATTTCCAGGTGGGGATCAAGACTTACACCCGGGGTTTCCTAGTGTAGTGAAGCTGTGCTTGTTGTTTTTACAATGATTGTTATACATGTAGTATAGAATTAGAATTGAATCATATGAGCATGGTCGTAACAGGAATATATGGTTATGGATAGTGATTCTTTTATTCTTGAAATATTTGAGGTTTGCATGGTTAGTAACGGTTAATAACTGTAATCTGTGATAGAAGAAGCTGGGATAGTTTAGATAGACTAGAGTTTTTGAAGAATGGATTAAAATAAAATTGATGAGGCAAGAACTAGCTAAGACGGCAGTATTTTTCTCTTGCATGCTGCTGGTAGGACGGCATGATCTTATTGAATTGGAATGCCTAAAATGCATGGAAACTGCCCTGGAATGGATCGATTTGCACCTAAGAGGGGTCAAATTGGCATAAAAAGGAAGAATGAAGGAGTTAGAGGCAAGATTCGGCAGCAAAGAACCTGTTTTTTTTTTTTTTTTGAAGGTAAGATAAATTTATATTCAGATAGGAAGAATTACATCAGAAAGATCCCACAAGGATCAAATAACCTTGAAGTACAAAGGATCCCATGTGGATCAAATATAATATTTGAAGCTTGGTACTTATACTTTTCCTCAAACCTCTTCTTCCAGCTAACTAGTACTACAGGATCAAATCAACATCTTCCCAGCTAGAGGAATACTACAGGAAACAAAAATAAATTTTCCACAAGCTACAAATATACCTTGAGTGCTCTATGAACCACCTCTTGCAGAGTAGAGACGAGGCAGAAAGGCATGAAGAAAACATGAGCAATCTCCGCATTGCTCAAGGGAAGCTAACTCGGCTCCAACTAACCTATTACGCAAATTTATCAATACTTGATTGTACCGGGGAATATATGCGGTCGGCCTAAAGTGAACCATCGAAATCTTTGCATTGTCGGGATATGAAGCAATCAGCACATGCTAGACCCCAAAGCCCAACTACCGGACTCCTCCCTAAAGTCGGCTCAAGATATATAGGCTTCCTCCCGCTTCAATAAAATTCTAGCTCGGCATCTCAAAGCAGGTCCAATAAAATCATCCCGCATTGAAGATCCCAGTTCCGATCTCATCAAAAATCAAAAACAGGCTAATCTATTCTCCTTCTTTTCTTCAAGAAACAACTCTAAACCTTTCCCGCTAGTAGGAAAGAGCAAGAGGAAGGGAAAAGCTTCCGGCATTCTGGACTGAGGAAAGAATACAAATGCCAATTATCTAGAAATTTGAAGCATCTTCTCTCATAGCTCCGGCAGATCTTAATTGCTCAACCTTATAGGCAATCTAAGCCATTTCAATTGTGCATCCACAAAGGAAAGAAAGGCCAGCCCAAAAAAAATTCGCCGCCTCACTTTGCATCATTTGAAATGCCCCTTTCTTCTTGAGAGAATCGAACGACTATGGAGATAAGGAAGGGAAAAGGCTTTAGAGATTCAAGAAAGGGCCGAGAGGTATGAGGCGATAGAATGCATGGATATCTTTGGGCGGTGATGGCGTAAGAAGAATTAGTGGTAAAAGGGCAAAAAGGGCGGATTTGGGAAGGAAACATGGGCAAATTGGTGGCTATGGGGGCGAAGCTTCAAATCTCTCAAAAGCTGGGCGATTGATGCAAGCATAGATAAATAATTTTAATGGGCTACCGGCCGACTAATACATTCAATGGAAAAACACAATGCTTACCCTAGCGTAAGTTATCAGAGCAAAGATCCACGTTAGTGGATAATGAGAAGGCCGAGAGGCCGCCTTGAAGAAACTCCAAGAAAACCAGAAAACGGAAGCAGATGGAGGCAGAATCAGAAAAAACCAGACACCAAAACCCTTATGCTAGCCATCGGATCTGGAAAGAGAAGAAGATTGCAGCTATCGCTAAAGCGCCGATAGTGGGATTAGGGCCCTTTTCCCGCCGCCCCCAGCCTAGGTGAAGGCGCCAAGAAACCATCCCTTCGGATCACAGTTTCACCCAAAGAACCTGTTTTTGGTGGCCAAGAACTGACCTGAAACCATCCGATTTGCGCCACAAGAAGGTCGAAATAATCTAAGAAAGAAGGCAAAATTGGGATGTCCCAGGAAGATTTGGGCTGGATCCTATGGCCTGGAGGTTGGATTCGTGAGCTGCAGGCCGCATCTGTAACATGCATGTTAGGTTAATAAAACATTAACAGTTAGTTCAAAACAGTTAAATTAAATGGCTTAACAAATATAATTAAAAAAAAAAAGTTAAGTTAAAGAAATGGTCATGTTAATGGTTATAGGTTAGTTACAGTTATTTAATTGTTAAATTAACAAGTTAGCTAGTTAGATATTGAAATTCTTTGGAATTAGCCAGATTAGTACAAGGTGGGGATATTATGAGTTGGAGAATGGGCACCGAAACCATTAAACTAATTGGCAGGGTTATGGGAGCAACTGTTATTAAGGTCTTAAATAACGGTCTTGAATAAGATAATTAACTTAGTTGAATATTGTGAACTGCAAGGAATGCTTTTATTTTGACTTAGGGGTGATAGTTGCATTTTGCATTATGGTGGTCGTAATAATCATATGAGTCATGGCTGGTTTTTCCTTGTTGCCTGAAATGTGCACTACGGGATTTTTCTGATGTTGAACTTGTTAAGGCGTGTATTACGATGATAACGAGCTATAAATGTGATATGAATGCAATTAAGAACACTGAAACAATCAATAGAAACCTGGAATAATCACTCCAATCTTTAGGAGTTGGCTTACCTCCCAACCAGGCTCAGGTTCTTTAGCAAGAATCTGTTATCTTGCAAGTCAACAGTTAAACAAAAGCTTCCCTACAAAAGATAAGTTCAGGCTGGAATATGCAATAGACCAAGAGGTTGGACGTCAGAATGGAGCAGTAAGCCTTATTTTTGAATAAGAACTGCATTTTCATTTATAAGGAACAACCATCGTCCCTTTTTCTGTGATCTTCCTTTTTAGCTGTAAATAGATATGAAAAAGGGTAGCTAAGAATAGATAGGATGGATTCAGCTATGTAAGTGGAAGTCGGCCTTTTGTTTGATCAGATTGTCCCTTTTCTCCACAGTTCCAAAGATCCGGAATCCTCTTCGGATGCAATTTGACGATCGGCGACCGATTATCGGCCGGTTTATTGTTTAATAAAATAATGGTTTTTTTGCTTAGTTCATTTTTTCCTTTTCCAAGATAGGTGCATGGAAGTTGTTCCCATATATTCGCCCAAGGTAATCTAAGTTCGAATATGTTGAGCGAAGCCACTCCCTTCGCCGTTAGCGTAACAATCCTTCCTTCCCAAGATTAAACGTCCGGCGCTAATCTCGGGAAAAAAGGGATTGTTATTGGCGGCTTGGGGGAGCTGGCTCAGGCTCAACATATTCAGGCTTAGATTACCTTGCGAATATAGGGAACAACTTCCATTCATCTATCTTGGATAAACAAATAAATGAACTATGCAAAGAAACCATTATTTTTTATTAAAACTAATAAACTGGCTGATAATGGGTCGTGGACCTGTTACAGCCGAATTGCATCTGAGAGGATTTTGGATTTCAGAACTATGGAGAAAAGGGACGATCTGATCAAACAAAAGGCCAACTTCCGCTTAAACATAGCCGAATCTATCCTATCTATTCTTAGCTACCCCTTTCCATATCTATTTACAGCTAAAAGGGAAGATCACAGAAAAAGGGACGATGGTTGTTCCTTATAAAAGAAAACACAGTTCTTATTCAAAAATAAGGTCTTACTGCTCCATAATTAGAGCGTTTTCCATTCCTTCCATTGAACCTGGTCCTACGTTCATCACGGCCTCTTTAACTTTTCTTGTTTCTTCTATTTTCAAAATTTTTCTGTTCACGAGAAGGCACTCCTTCCCAAATAACTAGTTTACGGGTCTTGGGATTTAATTTCTATTCTGCAGCTCCTGCTTTCTTAATTGTGTTCGTATCAAATTTGGTATCAGAGCCAGCCTTTCCTAGAATCTGTGATGATGGCTCATCGTTTTAATATTTCTGAAGAACAGTACCAGCAGGCATTAAGAACTACTGATTTCGTTGCTACTCAGATAGCGCTGCCACCGCCTACATCCCCAGAGGATTATCAGCATAAACTAGAGCAGATCGCTCTACTTTATGGTTTTCTACCCAGTAATGTTCAGCCACCGCCATTACCCAGAGATCCTCCACCTGCAAATCCACCACCACCTGAAAATCCCCCACCAATTAATGCCAATCCAGATGCTACGATGGCTACAGAAATTGCTAAAAAGGATAAGGGCCCTAATTGGTTAGAAAAGGTGGACTTACCATACTTTACTGGCGAAGTAGTTGTTAAGCCGATGGAGATGATAAGTTTTCTGCGAATTTGGGAGTTCTTCGAGAGAGTTAACGCGACTGAACAAGAAAAATTGCAAGCCATGGACACTTATCTGGATGAACAAGCATAAGTTTGGTGGCAAGGTCGTAGATTGATGCAGCTCGAGGTTAATTCATGGGCAGTATTCCGCAGTATTCCGTAGTGCATTCGAAGCCCATTACTTGCCTGCAAATTATCATAGGATACTGAAGAGTGGGATCTTGTTAAGCAGGATGACGGAGAAACTGTGTTCGATTATTATATGAAATTCAGTCATTTGGGTTCACAAGTTAGAAACTTGGGTGAAAACGAACTTTTATGAAAGTTTGTGAATGGGTTAAAAGAAGAAATATTCGCAAAGCTGGATCTTATTGAACCAGTCAATATGGAAGATGCAATTAAGAAAGTAGGAGCTGCAGAACGGAAATTAAATCCCAAGACCCGTAAACTAGTTATTTGGAACGGAGTGCATTCTCGTGAACAGAAAAGACCGAAGCGTGAAAAATTTGAAAATAAAAGAGACAAGAAAAATAAAAGAGCTCGTGATGAGTGTAGGACCAGGTTCAATGGAAGGAATGGAAAACGCTCTAATAATGGACAGAAGGCCAAATAGGAACAGAGTAAAGGGCCAAAGACTGGATGCTATCTTTGGGGAGGACAACATTATCAGTCTAACTGTCCAAAGAATACAACTTCAGTAGATAAGAATGTAAAGAAAGTACAGTTCAAAGAATCGCCGCCCAACGAAAGGCAGGTCGCTCAATCCCATCATGTGGAGGACAGACCAGAAATTTCTAGAGACGGGGAAGAAAGAAATAAAGGAAAGACTGCAGCTATTGAGCAAGAAAAAGGGAGACTGCAAATTGCTTACGTAAAGAATTTGTCGAGAGCCGATACAGGATCTCCAGAAACATGGTTGTTTAAAATGAAAAATTCAGTAAAAGGTCAAGATGTGACTGTTTTACTTGACGACCATCAACACATGATTTCATCTCGTAGGACTTGGTGTACAAATTAGGACTACCTATTTGTGATCTGCAAACTAAAATCACTGTTGTGCAAGGTTTGAAGGGCCCCAGGAATCAGTGCGATAAATATGTGATAGCCGCTATCCAAATACAGCAGTACTCGGAAGAAAGAGTTTTGATTATGGCCCCCTTAGGATCCATGGATGTGATATTGGGAATTGGATGGCGAGAACAATTTGATTCCCAACCTAATTATCGTGAAAAGTCAGTGATTATAACTGTGGAAGGTCAATCTTTGAAGCTGCAGTCAGATTCAACATCTCAAGTTGAACCCTTGTTGACATATTCGGAAGCTAAGAGGTTAATACAAAGTGAAGCAGAGTCATACTTCATTTACTTAAGGAACTCGGATTTCTCAGGCAATTTGATAATCTCTTCAAAGATGAGGAAACTCTAGATTTACCTCCTCATCATCCCGAAGATCATACAATACAATTGCAAGAAAACGTAAAACCTCCAAATAGGGCACCTTACCGAGTCAGTCATTTTGAAAAATTAGAGCTTGAAAGACATATAACAGAGATGTTAGATCGTCAGTTAATACGGCCTAGTTGTTCACCTTTTGGCGCACCAGTCATTCTGATCAAAAAGAAGATAAAGGATATAGAATGTGCGTAGACTATAGAGATCTCAACAAGCTGACTATTAAGGATAAGTTTCCAGTACCCAGAGTTGATGATTTATTTGATGAGTTACGAGGTGCGTGCATCTTTAGCAAGATAGATTTGAAATCAGGATATCATCAGACCTGAATCAAGAATGAGGACATTGATAAGACATCATTCAGAATAACTTTTGGATATTATGAGTTGCATGTGATGCCTTTTGGATTGACCAATGCTCCAGCAACATTCTGCCGACTCATGGGGAGAGTTCTAGCACCAATATTAGGGAAAAGTGTTGTAGTCTTCTTTGACGGTATACTTATATATAGCAGAACTATTGAGGAGCACAAACAACATCTTCAGCAGGTTTTTGATCTTCTGAGGCAGAACAAGTTGTTTGTTAATGAGTCCAAGAGTAGATTCTTTATGTAAGAAGTTGGTTATTTGGGTCATATTATATCCAAAGAGGGCATTCGGATGGATCCCGAAAAGACTACTAGGGTTATTATTGACTGGCCTCGACTTGAAAACCTCAAGGATCTACGTTCTTTTGTGTAGTTATGCAGTTACTACGGAAGATTTGTGAAGGATTTGTAAAAATAACTCTTCCTCTTAGCAGGTTTTTAAAAAAGGATACACCATCAAGAAGCCGAGGAAGCTTTTTAAATCCTAAAAGAGAAAATGGCAACTGAACCCATATTAGTACTGCCTGATTGGGACAAGCCTTTTACAGTATGTTCCGATGGCAGTGGAAATGCAATTGGTGCAGTATTTATGCAAGATGGACATCTATTAGCCTATGTCAGTGAAATGCTCAAACCATTGGAGCAAAAATATAGTACTTATGAAAAGGAATTGATTGCCTTGGTTCATGCACTTAAAAAGTGGAGACATTATCTTATAGGATCTTTATGGCTCGTTTTAATCAGCAGAGTTTGAAACATATACAAACACAGGATATTATCAATGTGTGATAGTTAAAACTCATTGACACTATAAAGGACTTTGAAGGGTTGCAACTTGAATATAAACCTGGAAAAGAGAATCAGGTTGCCGATGCACTAAGCCGAGTAAATATTCAAGCCATATTCATAACAGAAATTGTTGATTTAGAATCAATAAAAATGGAATATATGAACGACCCCTCCTTTGCTGTTCTGTATGCACAGATAGGAAAGGATGGTAGAGATTCTTTGGCAGAATACAGAATTCATAATGGGTTATTATTCTACAGGAACCGCACTTGTGTTACACGAGCATACAGGTTGAAAGTGATACAGGAATGCCATGAACCTCCATACTCCGTAACAAAATGGGTATAATTCTTTGATATAGACCTCTGGGGCCAGAGTCTAGGTGCGATGGTCTAGACTCGCGTTTTTTGCACAGTAAGAATGTAAATCTTATTGAACATCGGGCATTGATATCGTATGGTACAACGTCACGCACAGTTAAGTGGTCCTCCAATGCTGGACGCAATGTGGATGGGTGTGTACACACGTGGTTACCCCGCCTCTATGTCACTAGCCTGATCAGCCGAGTTGACCTTGCTCAGACCCAGAGGAATATTGGTTGCAATGTTTGATGCTATGATTGCTTAGTTATTCCATACATGGTCTTGAACGTTGAAATTAACACTAGAGTTGTCTCGGGGACCATTCCTGATCCATGGACCAGAATTGATCCAGTTGACCCACTGACCCACTGCCACTTAAACCATGAAGTTTCAATTTCACAATATATCAATGCCATATCAATCTTTACTTGATCCTTAATGATGTTGGAGAATCTCACGACCAATGAACTCGCCTATATGTTGTGGTGATTGTCCAAACTTTAGAGAATTTGGCAAGTTTCTGCAACAGTCCAGAACTGCATTCTTGAGTTTTCCTACCATAAGCAGACCTAAAACTTGTTAAAATTGGAAGTGCTTGCCCATCTATGATAGGACACATTGATTTGTATGTTTTCAGCTTTGGTTGCTATCATCTAACATTTGTATCCTATTTTGTTAAAAAATGCTGCTTACGGTTTAGGAATTATTTCTCTCTTATTCAATCAATCAATTTATTATCACGCCATTTGAGGGACCCTCAGGATCATAGAGTAATTTTTGCTCTATATGTGGAAAGATTAATCATTATTACAAGTTCCCTAAATAAAATTGAGATAAAAAATGAAAGCTCAGATATCAAATTCAAGGCCAGCCAATATTTGTATGGTATGTATCAAATATTATCTCAAAATGCATTTCCTTGTAAAAGTTGTTGTATTTAACCTACAACTGCCTTTTGGGAACCATAATTGGTTCTGAGGAGGCAGAAAGCAGTTTTGACCCTGCCATGTTTGAATAGCCCTATCTTTCTTCACAGACTTCGGATTGCTATGTGGTTCTTTGTGCCTTTTTATCTATCTCGTGCAGAAAAGTATCATGGTAATAAAAAAATTTGAAAAAATCACTTTGTTGAAACAATTTGACTTTACTTAAACATGAACCTTTTGGTACTTGCCCTGACCCCTCGAGTTTGTTAGAGCATAACTTACAAGAATGGAGGTGTATATATTTTTAGATATTTGTTTAGTAGAGCATGACTGCCATATATGAACTCCTAGGAAGGGTTCGAATAAATTTTGTGCCATTGATTTTATACGAATTTTAAAGTGAACACTGCAAATGGACCATTTTTGGTCCATCATGGGACAACTCTAGTGTTAAGTTGCAATGGTCGTATTTATAGTGGATATTCCTGGTATAATTATGTAATGTGATCATCTAATTCTAACCTCTATAGCTCAAGTTACGAGCTCAGGGAAAATTACATTCTCTCTCTAATACTTCTCTCTTTAGGGCCTAAAAGAGACGCCTAAAAGGAAACGTGGAGGTTTGAAACTAACAGGGATGTTAAGAAAAGGTTTTGAGGATATAAATAATTTGGACACATATCAGCAGAAAGAACCACATATATGACATATTCAACAAAACTTAGACTTATTCAGATATAATAGACTGAGGTATCATTTTAAGATTACATGTCATGTTTAATTTTTCTTGATACTTATAATTTTTACAAGTTCTAATTATATAACTTTATCTTTAAATTTAAAGTATAATTGTTATAGAAACATAAACAATTGCCTTCTAAACTAATTTTCATATGAATCTATTTAGAATTAGACATTTTGAGAATATAAAATTTTAATTTTCAACTAGATCTTTACAAAAATAAAAGTTGGCAATCAGGATAATTTGTAAATAAAATATAATAGTTTGATAAGTGAGTGACTTATAATTATATGAGAATTTCACAATTTACAAACTCTTAATACTTTAAAAATACTTTAAAAAAATTGTTAGATTAATATTAATTAAAATATAAAGTTTATGTTTTAATAACAAATATTGAAAAATATATATTGAAAATTAATTAGAACTAAACATTTCAATTATTTTTTAATTAAAACATAAACGTAATCATTTGATACATTTCATCTAAACCTTCTTTAAACATTTAAAAATAATAATATTTTAATCATATAGAGTTCATCTTAGATGAAAAAATTAATTTTAAATAGATTAAATTAAAAATTAGTGTAGAAAACAATTTTAAACATTGATAACTATCATACTTTTTATCTGAAGTTAAACTGAAAATTTTATAAAAATCAACAAGAGTTAAAAATACATATAATCTTATCATGGCATCCTTGAAGGATATCTGTTAGATTTGAATAAGTCCAAATTTTATTAAATATGTCATATATTAATTTCTCAATTGTGGTTATCATCACATCACCTATATATCGAAACATGTAGATGGAATAGCACTCCTCATAATGAGAGACTCTGTCTAGGATACCTAGACCTTGAAATTGAATCAGAAAAACATGTTTTTCTGGAATGTTCTGCATATGAGAATATTAGAGTCAGATATGGTATATAGGGTCAGAATTTAAGAGAACTAATAGAGATGCCTGCTCATAAATTAAGTGCTTATCTTAGAGAGGTTTGAATAAAGCATACAGACATTATAAGCTTATTTAACCACATGGAGAATTTTGATATTTCTGGGGCTTTGAATTGAGTGCCTATATAGTCCATTACATTATATAATATCTGTTTGCCATAGGGGGCAGGGGCCTAAAATGGCTTGATTAATAAAATAGATCAAATCAAATTAAATTAAACTATTAGTATTATTACCATTATTTTTATTAAGAAAGTGAGAGTGGTTTAGATCTTGCATGGGAGCGTGCAGACGAGTTTTTATTTGTGGCCATGTTGCCATTGATGCTTATAATATTGTCAATGTGAGTTGATGATGGAACCATGTCAATGTCCAAGTGATCAATATTTATCTTTGCACTGTGAACTATCCCTTGGCATTATCTAGTCTATTTTTCAAGATATTTAGATAATCTCCCCTTTTTTGGGGCCAAATCTTCTTCCGAATCAAACACTAAAACAACCACTTGATCATCTCGAGCTGGAGTAGGTCCCAAATTCTGGTCAACTTGCAATTTAGATAACTGTAGTGCAACGTGTTGGAAAATATATTCTAGACAATGGCCAATATTTTGCGACGAAATGGGAGGATCAGACAGGTCTATAAGATCATGTAAAGCTTGGCAATGATCATATTTGATTCTGGTAATGGAGAGAAGCATTCTCAAGTGTGATGGATTTTTGTGAGGATAGCAGTTTGACTCCTTAGTATCAACACAAAACTCATCACTTAAATTAGTAAGAGTACTAAAATAATCTAGGCATATGACTGCTTCAGCAGTATAGTCTGCTATTTGTTCTCCACTTTGCTCTTCATTATGTGATTTGATGAAATAGCCAACTCTTTATTCTTAGCTCGAGGGTTATGCAAATTTTTAGCTATTTAACCTGCATATTCACAGGTAACTCATTTTCCATATTTAAAAGATCCACATTCTCTTTCTGTTGCTCCTTTAGTGGTAAAGAATTAATCACAGGTGAATTAATCTTAATTTCAGTTGGCTTGTTCTTGAAGTGTTTTTTTTTTTTTTTGAATAACGTGTTTTACTTCATATTATACACTCAAAATATTACAAAGTACTTCCAGAAGTAAGAAATGTCCCTGAAGCATCAATCACTTTTAGATGATCACTCCATATTGGAATTTTAATACGATCAGGCCAATTGGAGATCTGAAAACAATTATACAACTTCTTATGAATTTCGTGAAGCACCACCTGAGAAGAAATACGCTTATCATGAAAGACCTTTCTTCGCCTTCGCTTCCATACACTCCATATTAGCCAAGACTTTGCCATGTGAAATGCAATCCTTTTAGAAGCAGTCCACTGATTTGGATAAATACCCAAAAGAAAGTGCTGACTATCCAAAGATACTCCAAAAAGAGAATGCAGCCAGGACCTAAGACTACTCAGCTCTGCACACAAATATAAACAGTGCTCCAATGTTTAAATGCACCGCTCACACATTGTTCTTGAAGTGCTTGTTGAGAGCTTGGAGATTGAAATTGCTTTTGAATTCTTCAAAATGTTGATCAAAGTGTTATAAAGGTCAATTTTTTGAGGAGACATACGATGGTTTTATGTACGCCCGATTTGGGTTGGCCTCCCATGGAGACCCTTCCTATTTTCCATGGAAACCCTTCCAAATTTCCATGGAAACCCTTCCGGCTTTCATTAAAACCAAGAAGGGGAAATGCTTCCTAATTCTGTGGAAACCCTTCCGAATTTCTAAGTTTCTAGCATATAATTGTTATGCTTAATGTTTGCTTTTTTCTTTGGATTCTTTTTAATATCTGTTGATTGCTGGCTGAGATTCCCTTGTCTATTATTCTCTTTTATAACAATGCCTCTGTAAGAACGTTGATATCTTGAGAACCTTGATATCTGGTGATGTATCAATAAGGTCAAATGATCTGTGGACTAATATTTTTCCATCGAAGCTATATCATTATCTATTTCCATTTGTTGCTACACTTTTTTCCATTGGATCCTCTGCTGCCATTTATTTTCTTACATGGAAAATGTTGTTGTTGAAAACCACTAGCTTCCTCTTGTTACGGTGCAAATTTGAGGGTACATGTACTAACTTTGATATTCTCTTTGCTATTTTGTAGATATTTTCCTCAGTAAAAAGATTCAAATTCAAAGTCTCTGTACTTGTTAAATAACTGGTGCTTGCAGTACGCCTAGAGTTGCAATTGTGACAAAAGGATGGTAAATCTACCCATCTAAACTAAAGACTAGATTTCTTCCAAAAAAATCAATTAGAGGTACAGAAGTTAGCATGATTTTGGAAATATCAAGTTGAACATAGCATTTGGGAGGCTTGTATTGTGAGTATTCAAATGTAATGTAAGTCCCCATGGAGCTAGATATGGCAGAGAAGCACTTTGCATTGACTGAAGCAATACAATACTATTTAAATTCACATAAGGGTAAGGTAGGTCTCCACTTAAGAAAAGACAGGTGGCTCGTCCCAATTTGAGAATGAAATGTGCAGACCTGGTATTCCAACATTCTACCAAATGCAAACATGCTAAATAGAATAGAATAGAATTGAATAAAATAGAAAGTAAATGGTGAAATTAAAAGTTATTTTCTTTGTTTGTTAGTTTGCTTGCTTTACAATCATAAAATCCCTTATATTTGTTTACATCTGATTATCAAGTGCTTGCACATTTGTTTGCATAGATGGTAAAAAAAACACCTTATGCAGAATCTACCTCATGACATATGGGTAAAAGTATGCTGGTGGGTAGCAAATAAACGCGAGCCCAGCACCAGCACCAGCACCAGCACCCAAAATACATTTTTTTCCACCCTTCATATATTTTTTTCCCACCCTTCACCTATATAGTACCACCTATTTTACGCCTGCCTATTATCTTCCAGTCTCGCATCTGCTTTATACAATCATTACATGTTTTCACCATGTAATGAATGCGACACTACCTTAACGGAACCCGCAGGACAAACTAACTTTTGAATTTGTGTTTTCCAAATCTCTCTTCCCCAACTTTCTCTACTCCGTAAGCAACCCGCTAATTTGTGCTCTCGGTTCCACATTAAACAAATAGATCAACCATGGTAAATAAGGTGATTGATCCGCCCGCTCAAGCAGTAATTCCAACGGAGACCATGCGCCGGGTAAGCAAAAAGCAACTAAACAAAATTTCTATGGGTTTAGGGTCCCCCGTTAATTCGATTTTCTTGCATTCTTCCGTGGCGGAAGAAACATTCCCTTAAGACCGGACTGGGCTGATTGCTGAACCGAAGAAGACTTCCATGCATATGGGATGGTCTCACAAAAAGGGCGTTTCATCCCTCTCAATTTCAACAGATCTCATATCTCCAACAGAGTACAATGAAGTTTGGGATACCAACGGGATCATTCCTGGCAAAACTTCTATTGACAAGGTAAGGCTGTGAGCAACTAAGAAGCTCTAATTGAACTTCTGAGCAAAATATACCCGGAGGGATTGAAGAACAGAGAAGTTAGAAAGACGATGATCATACCTATTTGCATTCAATATCGCCGCGGAGAGCAAAGCGGGGATCCAAAGAAGTTCAAGGTTAATTGGGCAGAATTGTAGCAAAGAGTAGAGCCTACGGCCAGACAAGGTTAAATGTGAACCCACCAAAGGTGCTCCAAAGAAGAGAAGAGACAAAGAAATCTCAAGAAACCACAACACCTGAAAAGCATAGCAGAAAGGCAAGTTTCGTGGAGGCACCGGTATTAAATTAGAAGGGAGGCCGCCCATTAGAGCTTGTAATGTGCCCAATAGCTTACACGCCTTTTATGGGGAGAACATATCACTGGAAGTCATGTGCAAAGCTTGGCAGAAAACCCTAAACACGCTAAAGAAGTTGATTTAGTCTCCAAGAAGGAGCTAGTTGTCCGGTCCCGTGCTAAAGGAACTTTCTTCTCGGCTTCACAAGAGAAATTGCGCATAATAAAAGACAACATCTCACGCCTTCAAGCCCCTGACAGTCCCGGCGTCGGTGCCTCTACCGAGCTATCGCTTAGAGAGAGAGAAAGACATGGCGTAGTACATGCTCAAAGCCCTTGTTGAAATGGGGGTGGCCCAAGATGACGGATAGTTCAACAGTGGCCACCAGCCGCCGAGGTTGCAAACAATGAAGTGTAACTTGCAAAAGCCCAAAGAAGATTTGATGAATGTCAACAGCTTAGGGAACTTACAAAGAGAGCTGGCCAGCCTTGTGAGCATCTATCCCTGTGCCATTCAGTTGCCAATTGGAGATGAGGAGATGCTCCACAGCGGGCTCGCATTCCGGGATGATTACACCCTCACCGGTCGGTAAATGTGGCCACGTATATCATGTCACCACCGAGTTTGCTTATGGAGAAGACATATCTTGCCTCGAATGTTCAAACAGTTAAAAAGAAGCTTAATGGAGGAATTGGGGAAGACAGTCAAGCAGGAACCCTTATATGCTGGGGCAGCAAACAAACACATAGTTGAGACAATTGACATAGATGAGGTGGTAGCTACAACTCCAAACAACAACAGGAAAAGGAAGCATGTTAAAACACCTCTTAGTAAAAGGACCCCCGGACACAAGTCTACAAGGACTCGAACTCCACCAAAGCAAGAACAGCCAAAAAGGTACACGCTTTGTTTTTGAATTGGGAACATTAGAAGCTACCAGAAATGCTGCAAAGAAGATTCAAGCAGTCAGTGACACAATGCCTGGAAAAGCACAAAGGCTTTGAAGACACCAACACGGTCCAAAGCAGATTCTAGTAGTTCTGACGATGTTGACAATTATCATATAGTTCCAAATTCTGCAGCAGCCTCTACAAAGGCCTCCTCTAACACTATTGATGCAGGGGCAGACAAGGATGTTGAAGATGTGGAGAAGCATGTCAACAAGGTTGTGACCCGAATCACTAGGCTCACAAGGTCAAGGATTAAAAATGTTATAGAACCTGAGAGTGAGGGTGAGTCGATGATTCTGGTTGATGAGGGCGTGCCTATAGATCGCCGCAGACTAGGGGAAAAACCCCCAGTCTAATGTAATTTTTCCATACTTGTTTCAGGCCCAATTTTGATTGCACAAGACTTGCCAAAAGGAGCAGTTAAAAGGTTTTTGTTTAATACCATAATATATTTATTTTCCCCCATTGTGTCCTTGTAAAATTTGTTTGGAGGTTCAACCTAGGGATCAATATGCATTTGCCTGCAGAAGGAGAAGGCATCCACAAGTGGTACTTAGTGAATCTGAAGATGAGGATAGTGAGAGAACCCAGACAAATAATGAAGAAACCAAAGTGCCAAAACAACCTATTACATATAAAAGGTGCAATCCTGTTATATTTCAGAATGTGTATTCTCTACAAGTTTCAGTTTGTAATTGGAGCACATCCTTGCATGCAGGAGAACAAGGCAGGTCGTGAATGAGGAAATGGAGGATAAAGCACGGAGGGCTACTGCAAGGGTTACTGATAGCCAGGAAACACCCATACATTGGGGGCAGGGAGATACTAATACAGATGTATCTAACTATGACTATCAGCACTCTCCATCATCTGGTAGCAAAGCTAAAGCAGAGTCCAAAGCCAGATCGCAAAGAACGCCCAAAACATCTTGATAGCACTTCCCTGCACCAAAGACATCTCGATAGCACTTCCCAGCAGTCCAGCACATGTCGTAGCACAATCAAGCACAATGCAGCAGACATCAACAGTGGTTGCAAACGTTGAGGGATGGGCACCCAGACGGAAATTGATGGTCCTTGACATAAATGGTGTACTGGCACAGACACAACAGAGGAGAACGGGCAAAAAATTCTTGCCTCTACCTCAAACGAACCATGTTCTAAAAGAAACTGCAAGTAAGTACCTCATTTGCAGACCAGGATATCATGAGTTTGTGGAGGGCAATGCGGCAGAGGTTTGATATTGTGATCCGAGTGCTTCTCTACCGAATACACGGGATATGGTGGAGGCATTGTTCCCAGATTTGCGGACCAAATTCTTGAAGGTATATGGTCAAGAGCAGTGCTATGCATACGAGCATCCAACCAGCACAGCTAAGCAACTTTTTTTCAAGGAATTGAAGGTTGTACTTGATGATTTTCCTCAATATCATGGTATGATTTTCTTGGTAGATGACAGCCTACACAAAGGGTTTCTAAACCCTGCACACACAACCGTCCCTGTTATGCCTTTCAAGGGGCAGAAAGAGGACAACTTTTTGCAGAAGTTTGTGTGTCCAACATTGGATTATTTGTCTTCTCATGCAGTAGAAGAAACACTCTCCATGACTAGACATCGATGAATGAATGGTTGGAAAAGGAGAGGCGATTCGATCTTTGGATTCTTGTCTCAACAACTATCTTGTCTCGGCCTATTATATCCTCAATGCTCCAGAAGAGGTACGAAGGCAGTTGTTGGGCACCATTCCTGAGGACTCTAACCACGCTGAAAACTTCAATGACTCATGAAATAACCATTGTACACTACCCTTTTATAATATATGTATGATTTCTTTGTGTAATCTTGAGTTTTGAGCAATCTTGAGTGATGTCTCTAATACAACATAAAAATTCCAGATAAAGATCTTCAAAATTTAAGACAAAGGTAATTGTAGCACCACTTTTGATTTTGCAGGAGAACAAGGAAAGTAGTTTCTGGGGACAGGGTTGATAAACCACCTGATAGCAGTGTTCAACACATGTTCAGCACTGTTCTATGTTATGAATTCCAAAGCACAATTTTCTGTAATATATATCTAGCATTGTCTCCAATACTACAAGCATTGTCTCCAATACTAAAATACTCCAATACAGTAGTCCAATACTACAAACATTGTCTCACAAGCATTGTCTCCAATACAATCATCAAAATTTGAGACAAGTAAACAAGTAACTACAGACCTGTTAAAATGATAAAACAACTAGGTCAAAGCATATTCAACCTTCATATGGTAGACTGTCAAGGATCATCTGGTGAGTAGCCTGTTCAAGGGAAAATTTGTTGGTACCAGGAATCTGATTCATCTCAAACTTGATTGCTGATACGTGATGACTGTACTGGAAGGTCAGGCCTTTGTCTTCTAGTAGCTCCCAACTACCATCAGGCTGGACATCATAGTACAAACTAGCCAACACATGTTCATCGACATTGAAGGTTCGACCATCTGACTATCCTTGACAATTTCGTCAGGATATGCCTCGGCTTAACATATTTCACCACATAGAAATCTGCGTTCTCCTGATTTCCCTTGTCGGCTACAACAGCAAAGTTATCACCTTACAGCAAAGTTATCACCTTCCTCTATGTTTCGACTAAGCCATTCTCCACTTATCTGGCTTTAGTGTAACATATTTCCAATTCTTCAACCTGTGCTTGTTCACACAAGATGACCAGTTTCCTTTCAAACAGTTACCACATAAACAACTTAAACCTCTATGTGCCACCCTTTGTGCTTGATTTGGCCAAGTATGTAAGGGGATGTGTATTTGCTTGGTCCCTTCCACCTCGCAATCCAGTCCGGTCTGAATCCTATCAACATCATCCTTTCAATTACCTAGAAGTTGTACGCAAGGAGACAACAAGTATTGCAGCTCACAGGCAGCATAATACAGCACTACTCATCACATTACAGCAGTTCACAGACATCACTTAAAGCAGATGAAAGCATTATTCAGCACATTACAACAATTTGCAGGCAGCATTACTCAATAGAATATAGCAGATGAAAGCATAATACCTTTTGATGTCCCCGTTGTTGGTACCTTCATTCCAACGAGTTTAAATTCACATGCATTTGACACCCTAAATCTCACCCCATCATACTTGAGCTGCTCTCTAGTGAATGCCCCTTTAAGGACTGCCCCTTGCCCATCGTGCTCTCCCTTACCATGGGCTGTCCCAAAGAAATTCTATACTATTTCCTTCCCTAGCTCATGGTGATATCTTGGTAGGAAATAGAATGGCCGGGCAGATTTGAATTGGCTAGAACAACCATCTGACCAAACTACCTGGAGAATTCTACACCATTTGATACAAGCCATGAATTGTGCTTTCTAAGATAGTGCTGCACAAAAAGAGTGTCATGAATCTTGTCATCACTTAAGTAAAAATGGGTTTCCTTCAATTTCGATCCAGGCGATGTCCATCCTATACGTGATGTGGACGAGAATTGTTATCTGGTCATTGTGCCAATGCTGGCTTTGAACCTCCCTTTGTATTTTTATGCTGTAATTCTCTGCAAAA
Organism: Isoetes taiwanensis; assembly: GCA_021234155.1. Classification (NCBI taxonomy): domain Eukaryota; kingdom Viridiplantae; phylum Streptophyta; class Lycopodiopsida; order Isoetales; family Isoetaceae; genus Isoetes; species Isoetes taiwanensis. The sequence continues at coordinate 37,527 of JAJEKV010000811.1, forward strand.
TCAATTACAGAAACAATGGTGCCATCTTGGATATTGTCCAGGCAACTCCTGAATTGCATGGCCTGCCATCTAACCCCTGGTAATTGTGTGTGTACGAATATCTTCAATGTGGAACAACGGATATGAAATGAAATCCTTCATCGCCGTTCTCTTGTAAGACAATCTAAGGTGGCTTTGGTCCTTTCTTTTTTCCCTTGCCATTTGAGGTCTCGTCTTGTCTTTAGCTTCTTGTCGCGGTCCCAAAGACTACCTTGGATTTCTTACTTTTGTTTCCCTTCTTCTCGGCTTGTCTGCAGCCTTCAGTTGTGGTCCCACCAAACTACCTTGGATTTCTTACTTTTGTTTCCCTTCTTGGTGGCATTGGATCTTTTCTTTCTCACGCCACACGGCACTTGGTAAGACAATCGCAACTCCACCAGCTTTCTTGTCTCCACTTGGAATCAGAATAAGGTCTCAGAGCATAAAACGTAAGATTAAGCGCAAAGTTGAAAGCACAAAAGCGTGATTCACCGGATGACAAAGACATAGCAAACATGTTTCAAAGATGCAATAACGAGAGTATTACCTTTTCAAATGTTTTCCATTCAAGCAAGAACTCATGATTCTCTCCTTCTCTTGGACATATAGGAAGACTTTTTATGCCACACTTCTGACAATTTCTGCATCAAGCGGTCATGTTTATACCATTCTTCACCCTCGCTCTTGTTGCAAACCACGACCCTCCAGAGCTCACGGGTTTGAGTCATACATTATGTTATTGGGCGGCGGACACTTCTCACCAGGTCCACAGACCTCGCAACAGCACTTGCACTCTTCACCATGAAATCCAGTTTTTGCTGACCTTAATGCATTCAGGGCTACCCTGGCATACTCCAACTTCATATGGTATATGCAATAGCAGGTTTCCCTTTCTAATACTTTCTTTACATAAATAGGCTTCCAACTTCTAAAGCCTTTAAGCAAACGGGGGTGTTCGGGGATGTGCCTTTTATATTGTTGAAATATTGCGGTAGCCTGAATGGTGGCCTTTGGTTAGAAATATTTATGCAATAATAACAAGGAGCTTTTGTATGGAAACTTATACTGTGTGTGACCTCCATAAGGTGCAAGGGATAAGAAATTGTAAGCCCGACTCTCCAACAATGTTCACAACATCTTTTTTGCAAGGAGAGACTACGCTATTTTGTTTCAGTGCATCTGTTATGCTTTTGTTTGCAAGCGGGGGTGAGAGAATCGCACCTCAACCTCCTTTGGAAGCAAGACCATGGACCATTTCCAAGGGCGGCTTCGATTTTCTTAATCTGCTAGATTGCAATTGTTGACCTCATGCAACCTATCATAAGAAATATTGTACATTAATCAATGAACATATCCCAGCCAGCATCACTCAGCAGATACAAGCACTTAAAAGCATAAAGAAGCACAGGCATGAAAGCAAGAATTAGATGTACCTAACAACCACGCCATAGTGGAATTGCACCGGATTTTGTGGAAGAAGCCATCACCAGTGTCGAGGTTACGGCTCTCCAAATATCATGGCTCCTTTGCCTCTTTATGGCTGCCATTGTCTGTTTCAAGTTGTTGAGCAGCACCCCCGCTGCCTTGCACTCCTTTGTCTTTCTCTCTGCATTCAATTTCTTGTAAATTGCAGAGGAAACTGGATCTTCACGCGATATTTCCTATGTTGCATTGACATCCAACAAAACGGAACAACGTATTGGAATTCATCGGTAGAAAATCCAATGCTAAGCGTGTGATCGCCTCTAGGCGGTATCGAGGGGCGCCATGAAATTCGAGAGAGGGAGAATAAGTGAATTGGAGGGAGAATTTGCGCGGGCCATGAGATCGAAGTAGTTCTGCGCTCGATCGAATTTGCAACGTACTACCACTCGTGCGAAAATCCAACCAAAATCCCACAATCATTTTTCTAACGGTTCGTTGGTGAGGTGGACATGCGAATACATGAAGGGCGTCAAAAAAATGACGGGCGATTCGCACCAAACACCCAAATTAAAAGCAAAAGCGGGGGTGCTTTAAAGCTGGCGGGCTAAAACCCTGCTATAAGCATGCGTCCGGACGCATGCTTTTGATACCCACTAGCATACTTTTACCCATATCCGCAAGATGGGGCTATATAGATGTGAAATAGAATATGCCAAGTTAGAAAAATAAAATGACTTTAAGAACTCCACGTTGAAGCTGTCGCTTTCACCAGGCCCAGTCAATGCAAAGAGACTCTCTTTCATTAACGTTGTCCTTCTTAGGTATGAAGTACTTATACTGTTCTTTTTCCAAGATGCATCTAATGTGGATCACATTCTTATATGAGCAACACTGTGGACATATTATCTCTCTAAGAAATTTCACCTCGTCATTCACTCTTAACACACAATGAATAAACATAAAAGATAAGCAGACCTATTGGGCTCGATTTGTAGTGCCAATGACTTGAGTGAGTAGATGTATAGGGATTAGGAATTTTTTGAGATCATAAAAGGGCTTTCTAAGAAACAATGACTAAGCTACATGAACCACCAATTAGAAAACAGAATTGATAATCCAGTCAACAAAACAGTTCTAGCTAACTCACTGGATCACATTTTCTAACATACTATTTGATAGAAAACTGCAAATGAGTTTTTATTTAGTGCAATAGGTAGATCTCATTGAGATCTTTCAGGGATCAAGTTATACAACTCATAAATCTCAGTCCTCGAAGATTCTACAAATCCAACCAGTCCTCACCATTGGACCAGAGAGGTTATTTCATATAACTTCCCGAATATTCGGTTTTCAGGTATATTCCAGTGATTTTCATAATAACTTTCAGATATTCTTTGGCACAAGAATATTCGTACCTTCACGTTCTGCCTTCACTGCCATAGCCTGCCCGCACAGCTTCTGTGGATGTTTCCAAGGTCCACGTCCGATGCCATATATCACAGTCCTGCTTCGTAAATTTTCGATCAACCCACTCCAAACTGATGCATTTGCAAAAAAAAATTCTACTTTTTCCTTTTTGAATGATCTCTACCTCGTATTTTATTGATGGGCACTTCTTCAAACCGGCTTAATCCTGTCTGGGTTCCGCTTAAAACTTTCTTTTGGCATGGCTATAGCGAAGAAAAACTCATAGCTTGCTTTGGAAAAATATCCATATTTTTAAGCTTATCTAATATGTTCGAAGCCCTGTATCAGAGTCTTAAAAACACAAACACCACCAGCCTCTTGCCATAGCCAACCTTTCATGGCCAGAAAAGCAAAACGATTTGGTCACTCTTAGAGAGCTAAAAATAATTCAGTTTTGCATCCACTCTTTTGCAGAGCTATTCCATGCAAACTCCTGGATGAGGGAATTGCTCTTCTATTTCTTTTCAGAAGCATAGTCACTACTTTGGGTGATTTGTGTCTTAAGACATAGCAGGCAGCCTAATTCCAGGGATATGAGAAAGGAAGGGGAATTTGAAAACAAAGGGAAGTTCCTTTAAAAAAAGAAAGTGGGTTTTCTCTTTACTGGTGAAGAAGCCATAACTGCAGAGGTGGTAGCAGAGGAGAAGGAGGGGTTGGAATTTATGTGTTTATCAATCTTCCAGATGAAGATTCGTCTACAATGCATGAAGTCTGCTTTTCTCAAACCATTTGCCATTGGTTTCTTTCAAGATTCAATAGTTAAGAAGAGCAAGCATCAGACTGCCTTGCCTTTTAGATCTAGTTTCGACGAGAAAGATTGATCTACAATGCAGGAAGTTTTTTTCCATTTGCCTCATGTGGGTTCTAGATCCAGTTCCGGCCAAGCTAGAGTGTGACTAAAGAACTGAAGGGAGGGGTTATCCTCCTCTTCACATCCTTCTTTATGACCCTTCCATCTAGAAGTTGTTGGACATCTTTTCGATATGTTGTTTAGTCTTTTTGGGTTGCCCTAGGGGGCAAACCCTCGCTTATTGGATTTGTGGCATATCCTAGGTATATGCTGGAATATACCTAAGATATCCGTGGATTTACTCCAAACCCTCTTGATCCTCAGTAAATTGGCGGTCACCGCATTGTGGGTCATTCTTTGTTTTGAACCGGATAACTGGCAATACACACACAGCATATGCACAGTTCCGCAACCAGATTCCCAAAACCTGGCCCGTATAGCTTACGTGCTGCTGGAAGAAGATGATATGCCTGACGTATTTTCTCAACAGGAGCTAGACTCCTGCGATGAGATTCTTCAGGAGCTTCAAGCGCTTGTCTGCCCCGATCTCGGATTTGATTCAGCAGGTAAGAGTGTTTTCTCGCATTCTGATCACTTGTTAGCATATGCTAAGCCCTCTGAATTCAGTAATTTTAATGAGAATAATTTTAGCTCTATTAGTCCGAGTGGCAGGGCCTTTGATATATAATAAACAAGCTAAGGCTGCCAAATGATGAGCTTATAGACATGATGTTGCATTGTGGATGGCTAGTAAGTAAAGGGCATTTAACCGAGGCCATGCCTATCATTCAAACCCCGATCCAACAAGCTTCTCCAACTGGCAACGCCACACACACTGGTTTATGCTTTGTGGAGGGCTTAGTTGCACGAATCTATGGTCCCGCTCCCCGATCCCGTCGAGTGCATTCATTTTTTCCTTCATTTTTCATTAGAAGAAAAAATTAAGGTTTTTAAAGCATCCATAGGTACTCCTTTTTACAGTGTCGTTTCTCTTGCTAATCGGGCCATTCTAAAAGCCCGTGAGGGATCAACAAAGTTCATATTCTAGATTATAGTGGCAGCCAAAACTACGGCTTAAAGAGCCATCTCATTGAGACTTTGGTAATCATACTGTGGTCCATTTGAAATGCGTCTGACTTTGATAGAGCTCGCTGCACATGGAGTTGCCATGAAGAGAATGGAAGAGATAAGGACCAGAGAAGCCGATATGCAGCGTCCAAGGGTGTCAATCTTAAGGTTCATGCAATTGAAGACAGGTGGAAACACGTACAAGCAGGTGATTTAAACCTTCGATCAGGAGAAATATTAGTAGTAAATTCACTAGCAAGTAACCATAATTTAATGGAAGAGAGCTTGATTCCAGAGAGTCTTAGAAAACATTGGATCAAGCGGGTGGCAAGCATAAAATCTACGCTATTGATAATAGCCATCCAAAATATTGCAGGGACTGCACCATTCTTTATGAATAGATTGGTAGTAATATTACCATACTATGCCACCATGTATGACATGTTTGAAACTTGCATGGGGGATAGAGCAGAGAGGGAGATGCTTGAACAATTCAAATTTGGGAGGCAGATTATAAATATGGTGGGACATGAGGGATTGGAGAGAACTGAGAGGCCAAAAACATACACGTCCTGGCATAATTGTTTGGCAGGGGAAGGGTTTCAGGTGTTGCTTTCTGGTGCTAGGACCTTGAGAAACATTATTCTGGGCTCATATCAGAAACTCTTTTCCTCAGAAACAAACCAAGGTTGGCTCCTCCTTAGCTGGAAAGGCTAAATGGCCTATGCTTTATCAACTTGGAGCATATGTTAGATGTGAAGTACCTCAATATTAATCATGAACAAGCGCATATGTCCGTAACATGGAAATTTTTAAGGGACCTATAATTTTATATAAGTATAATGAATTGGCCATTCATTGTAAAATGTGCCCCCAAAAGTGTAGCCTGAACTGGCCATTTTTCCTATTTTTTTCTAATGTGGCTGCAACCCAATTGGTGATTTTTGAACCAAATATCTAATAATGTGTAGCTCAAATGGTGATTTTTAGCTAGATTCTTATCAATAATAGAGCTAGATGCTCAAACATAAAGAAGTCGCTACACTATGTAAATGTGTTTAAGTTATAAGTTGTATGAATTTAAATTCATAACCCATGTATTTCAATAATGCACAGATTGCTGGTAGGGAGAATAAAAAATTGGATGCTGGAGTCTTCATAAAGAGGATTGAAAAGTGCCTCGACATTTTCCAAAAAAGCGGGATTATTCTTAGTTGGTAGATATATTTAGAAATAAAAATTTCTAATAATATTGGCCCCCCATAAGTGACGAATTTATGAGGGGGGCTGTTAATGAGTTAAGATTTGGCGAACTTAAGGCATTACAGGATTTGGCCAAGTGGCCTAAATGGCCATTCAATAAGCATATCTAGTTCTCACTTGGTACTAAATTGGCCCCAAAGTCAATACCACTCCAATTAGCAAACATCTAATTGGCCATTCTAATGTCATAATAGGCAATAAAGTGCCACGAAATGGCGAATCTGCAGGTGGTACATAGGTAAGGCATCCTACTCAAGTCGGCCGTCGCATTTTGCCTGAACTTGTAATTTGTGGCCAAATGGCCCGCCGGGGCCACTAAAATTTTCGTTGGTGCGTAAAGCGCTTGTCAAATTTTTAATTAGGCTGCTCAAGTCTCCACCAATAGAACAATTTAAAGATTGTGCACAACACTATACAACCTCATATTATTTTTTGTAATGTCTTAAACTGGTATTGAAACGATTGTGCTCAGACAACCAATGCAACTTCATGCTGCTTGTACTATTATGCTGCTGTTAAGCCACACCTACATGGTTAGTACCGTCCATCATCTGTCGCCTGATAAATAAGGAACCGACGACGCCTTCAGATATGGATGTTTCCTTATTTCTCTTCACACTTGGTTAGTCCATGCATTCACCATTTGATTTATTTTTTAGACTGCAAAGCTTCACATGTTCAAAGTAGCTGCAAGTAACAGGGTTAAAGTATAAGCATAGTCCATGATTTCCGTTGCTTGGCTTATTCTTAAGCTTGAGCAGCAAGAAAGCTGTGAAAAATCATCACACCTTTTAGTAGCACACATGCCCCGAGCAACCAATAGATCAAGTTATTTCCTGAATCAAGATACTGAATTGGTGCCAAAGATGAAAAGACGACTTCCCGAAAAGACAACTTTTGGATGGCAAGGCGACATTTCTCAGGTCTATTTTATGAGTTGATATCAACTGAATAGATTAGATGTTCTTACATCCAAGGAATGAGTTATCTATAGGACATATATAAATGCGAGGGTAATGCTATGCATTGTTTGGGGAAAAAAATAGGGCTTTAAGGCATTGGTGATTGCAGTTGTTAGTTTGCTCTGGTGTAGGGTATGCATGGATAGCGAATAATTTGTTTTTGCCAGCTGATTGCTTTGCTTGGATATGGTCCACGCTAGTTGTTTTTATCGAGAATGCACAATCATTGCATGTTGTAGGTTTTAGTACTATATGCCTTGCCTACTTGTTAGGGAGTCAATTAATGTAGGGTATGCATGGATAGCACATAATTTATTTTTGCCAGTTGATTGCTTTGCTTGGATACGGTCCTGCTAGTTATTTATATTGTATGCAGTCTGATGTTTAAAATGGAAGCAGCTTTGTTCAAAGAAAAAGCAGCTCTGTGCAGTTCATAGAGGTGAGATGCATCCACTTTGCAAGTCCAACCACAATTTCAGCTAAGTATGCATTTTGTTTTCAGAAGTTAGTCTTTTCATGCTTTGTGTTATAGAATGAATTTAAATGGAGACCTTATACAATTTGCCGCAAGTTGGTATTAGCCAGTTCTTATACACATCAGAGCCTTGTTTGATAGTTCGTATATTTGCATTCTACTTCAAAAGCTATTAATAAAATAGTTTGAAAAAGTCTAGCATTGCTGGCACATTCCTTCCTAGCACGTTAAGGATATATAGCTTGAATTAAAATGTCTAAACATTTGGTCTGCTAACTACTTAAGAAGTGAAATTTACATTGACAAAGGTCTGATGTACAATGAGATTAGGCAAGAAAATTGATGTTTATGCATGTGCAGCCTATAGTCAGATTTGGGCTCGCTACATTCTCTTGGTGCGACCTGGTCTGCCCCTGCACGAGCTACTCAGTACGCCATCAATTCGATCCCTTGGCTCCTACCTCCAGGAGGTTTTGGATCTGCGGACTCACCTCTGCCCCCGGGCGCCTACTTGAGGTGCCAGGAATTCATGTGTATATATGTATATTTGTACAGCTGCCAGCAGGTTTGTTGATGCGACGGTTTTTCCCTCCTAAGAGGGGGTTTTTTAATCCGGGTAGCAACGGGCTTGCTGCACCCGTGTAATTTGGGTCCCATAGGCCGATTGGCCTCCGCGGACGATAAAAGAACCTTCCTTCCTTCCTTCCGGCTTGATATAACATAGTCAAGGTTAATCTCGTGAATATGCACATAGCATTCTTTTAGAAGCACCTACCACAAGGGCTCTCTACAAAGTGAGACAATACGTTTCATCCTACAAATTCCTTAGTAAGTAAACCATGCCATTAATGATCTAAGTAAGCCATACCAATTTAGGCCATGTTTGTTGATTTATGTTTATTGGTTGATTTGTTGCTGTATGTTAGTTAAGTGTGGAGCTGTTTATTTAGGAGTTGCACAGTTCATTTCCATGCATGGATGAGAAAAGCATATTTGTTTGTAAGACAAATGTTCCTTTGGTCTCTGATTTTGACAACTGTTTCATTTTTATCTTTTTTCCAACAATGAATAATATTGCATGTTTTCCATTTTGCAGAAAGGGCGTTGTTCAGTTGCTTCAGCAGAACCATCCTTTTTCGCAACACTTATAGCTGGAAATTACCAAGTTCTTAGAGTTAATTCTTTTAGAAGTACTCCAACTCATCATGTGAGGCATGGAGATATGTTTGTCATGATTAGACTTAGTTTAGGATCACTCAATGTGAAACTGTAATGGCTCTTACCAACCAGACATCATGGATGGATGTTCCAATAATATAATATTTATAGTTAGTAATGGTGTTATTAGAGCTTTTTAATTTGTGTACAAAATACATATAGATTTCTTAACTGAGTTAGCCACCCCTTTTAATAGCAATAAAATGATAATAACAATACAACAATGTAATGAACTATTGATGAAACCTGTAACGTAATTTCTTATGATCATGGTGACGAAAAAGGTGACAAAATCCTTGACAATTTTAGAGACAAAAAAGGCAACGAAATTGCTGAAGATTTTCCTGACGCATCCTTGACGTTTTGTCGGACGATTATTCTGAAGAATCCTCTGACGATTATACTGACGCATCCCTGACGTTTTGTCTGACGATTGTTCTGACAAATTCTTTGACGATATATCGTCAGATAAAAATCGTCAGGTTATTCGTCAGCCAGTAGGGTCTGGGCCCCTGACGATATTGTGAAGACTATCTGACGATTTTTCTGATGCAGGACAAGCATTCTATTGTAGTGCATCTCTCAACATTACTTGCTTTTTGGAAATGTTAAAGGAAGGTCATCATGATCAACTGATAAACAAAGCATGTAACCTTTGTGCAGACCTGACCTGACCTTTCTCGGGGAGAAACCTAAGCCTGGTTTATAACATACTACTGAAAAGAGGATCAAATGTGCTAGGAGCATGGTGGTGGTACTAAATGCAAAGCCAATTTGGCAGTGGCAGATCCTGCTAGCATTATGGATCATCCCTATTGCCTTTCTTCCCACCACTCAGAGACTGGTCCAATATGGGTAGCAATAGATGCATTTTCTCGTATCTGCACCTTTTCCTTATAAATAATGCCTCATAGTAAGGATGACCCAATGGCTTGAACCATGAGAAAAATGGCAAAGGAGGCATGACAAATGGCCAAAGAAAGAAGGATGGAGGCCAGAAAAGAAAGAAGCATGGGGCAAGAATGAGTACAGTCCTTACTCTATACAACATTGTTGTGTCAGGCCATAGCTGCAATTCCAACATTTAGAACTTGTTATAGGTACAATTTCTTTGTTATAGGTCCAACATCTCTTTGAACGGTATAATTTGCTGGTTTGAGGGATTCCTGGTCTCGATGAATCTGAATTGTCTAGGATTATTGGATTTTCACTTGTTTCACTTTTACTATTGAATAACTTTACTACCCCTGACCCTATCACGGCACCCCAACTGGTATATTATTTATTGTTTATCAAGTGCTATACTGGGCCTCTGTAATCTCCCGTTTTCTTTTTTCCTCCTGAAGCATAGAGATCGGAGGCTGTAGGCATTCTCTTGGCAGCTGTGGCAGGCATTCTCCTGGCAGCTGTGGTGGGGATACTTCCTTCTGTTCGGAGATTGTTGAAAGTATGAACCACTTTCTTATTAAAGCGATGATCATGAATTGGTAAAAACTAACTAATTCAATTCCTCCAAGTACAGGGATCGAACGCTTCACTAAGAGCAGGCTCCCTTACAATTTCCAGCAGAAACTACTTATGGCAAACTAGCTTGATGAATGTCAGTGGTTAGTGCCATCTTTAGTCTAAATTCTTATTCTCAATTAGCCAACTCTAGTTATCTTTGCTGCAAGCTTCAAAATAGTGTATGCCCCTTGTGGCCTAGCACTTTAATAGCTGGCAGACATATGCAAAACTTTTGCTTCTTAGATCTGTCTGAAAAGAAGATGTGTCTCTAATGATTTTGTATGCACCTTATTGGATAAGTTACCATTTCTTAGCTTTTCTAGCCTTACTATTCTGCCTTTCACCAACTTTAAATTACGCAGCCTTGTAATGGAACCTATTTTTTGGGGATAAGGCATTATCCGATTCTATAAGAATGTCATAAAGGTTTATATGCTTGGCTTCTAATAGCAGGGGTAAGCTAAATCGGGCATCTAGATTTGTTGACTGGATTCAAAAAGAAATCTATTCTTTGTTGAAGGAGATTGCTCCCTGTCATGGCTAAACAGAATATACATTTTTTAAGTATTGGATTATGCGTAACAGCTACTAAATTGATGATCAATATGAACCGTTATATTTATTCACATGGCAGTGCATGTAGTATGGCTGATGTTCTTTGCACATTATGTTCCTGCAATTCCATTATCACTAGTGGTCAATTAATTTTAAAGAAGTTACTAAACTCTTGCTAATTTACCCTCTTTTTTTTTTTTTCTTGTGATAAGAATTGAAATAACGTTTGCTTGGTTTATCTTTAACTGGTTTTGTTATCTTGTATTTGCAGATGGTTTGGTTTGGTAGTCAGGTTGTGTTAGTTCGTGGATATTGGAACATGATCACGATTCATGAAGGCAAAACGAAAGAGGGATTGGAGTACTTTTTATGACTTGTTGAGCTCCACACCTATTGTGAAATCAGAAAACAACATTTACATCCCTAGCAGTGTAGGTTGTTGACTTTGAAGCGCATTTAGCATGTGATAAATCTTTTATTAAAATACCTGACTTTTTTCAGACACAAAAGGACGGAAGATTGTACCAAGAGGAGCTACGACACTATTTTATCATCCACTTGTATCTGAAGATAAGAGTGTGTTGGCGGGCTATTAGCCATTTCAAATGAGTTCCAAGGTTACGATAAAATAGACATGGTTTGGGTTAGTAGTCTCTCAAGGAAGTTTAGAGATACCTTATCCAAACCACCCACATTCTAATAAGACTGGAAACTAAAGTTATCTATGCTCAAGCTAATGCAGGAGCAATTAATAAAACACTAAAGACTTGTAACTGTTTCTGTCTGGAGTAAGTATATAGAGGGCATGAGGAGCTAATTGCAGTTAGCACTATGGAGAGTTAGCCATCGATGTTGTACAGGAAGCGAGTTATACAACATTTAATTTTAGTTTTTGGCGGTATATTTTTAGAGGCAGGTACATCCTACCTTCATCTTGTTTTCGTGGATTTTTGGGTTGCCCCTAGGGGGCAATGCCTCTTGTGGAATATCCTAGGTATATGCTAGAATATACCTAGGATATGCTGGTGACTGCTCCAAACCCATTGTTCCCTGTAAATTGGCGATCACTTGCATTGTGGGTCGCTCATGTTTGAAACGCCTAACCGGCAAGATAGACAGCGCATCGGGCTATGGCGACCTCCAAGAGGCAAAACCCTCTAAGTCCAACAGCAACAGAGGCCCACAAACACAAACAAAATGCCCTTGCATACTTGATGTAGAAGCCTGTGACATAGCCGCATTGCTTAGGATTTTAGGTTTAGAATAAAAGGCAAACCGTTCTTCTCACTGTGTTCTTCAAGCATCGTCAAAGTTTATTGTATCTAGAGTACAATTTCAATTGCAAGAGATACCATTTATTTCTCAAGTATTCTATTGTCTAGAAATAGCAATTTGAATTAATTGTCAAAACATGACTTTGGACTATGATTTACGCCACTTCACCCTCCGGCCATTGAGGGCAACCCTCCGTGCGCAGCACCTTGTTTACCTTTTTCGAGTTTAATTCTTCTTGTGCAAAACCCTTCTATAGTTTATTACATCATATACCCTCTTTAGCCTCAACCAAACAATATCATAACTGGGTCGCTATTATTTCCGGTGGTGTAATTTTCTACGACCACGTTGCCCATGCCGATCCGAGGGAATGGTAAATCCTTGGATTGTTCTGCATCACCGGAGCAACAGGTCAAGAATCCTTCTCCATCACCATCACAGCATGTCAAGAATTCGCTCCCCAGTTATGATATTGTTTAATTCGGTCGGCATTGCCGTTTTGTTGGGTCCGCCGGCTGCGGCCTTGCAAAGATTCATCGGACAAAGGGGAATGCTGACTTACCCTAGTACAATCTAATCTTTTGTCCCAAGCCTGCCCTACTGCTAGTTGGAAGTTTGGGAGAATGTGGTTTTCATTGGCGTGAAAAAAAAACCTATTCTATTCTACTCATTGGCAGCAAAATAGCACATCGGCAACACGATTACACGTGAGTTGTGGCGACTGAAAACGTTTGTGGTATTATTCCACACTCTGGCCAATATAATGCCACACTTGTCCATGCCCTGCCATCACCATGGCATTCTGGGCTCTCATTTCCTTCCTTCTCCTTGCAATCTCGACGCCACCATCTGCTCGTGCTTCTTCAAAATTCTATCCAGATTTGTTTACACAGTATGGCAGTTCGTGTGCTGAGAAAACCCTTTTCGCCACACAATTTGATCCATTCTACGACTGGATCAGCCGCTCTTTCCTTGTCGATGGCTTTGAAACCAGCAACATCATCAGCATTCAAGAGGCAGGCACGGCATACAAGAAATTAAGTGCCTGGAGGGATGCAAGTTCAAGCTACGGGGGTACTGTGCTTATGTTCAATTCACCAGAGCCCCACGTCCTTGGAGGATTATTTTATCAAAACCCCCGAAATCTAATTGCCCGAATGACTGTGAATTGGGGTCTGAGCATCAGGATCTGCTTAGGTTATATTTTCAAATACGTGGGCCCAAACATGTGCCGGATCACTGCTCAAATAATTCCTGTTGAACAGAGTGGTAGTATTACTTTCAATATGCTTTTATCAGAAGTGAATTACATTGGCAGTCAGATGACATATCTCACAAACTGGATCAGCAATGCCAAGACGCCTGCAGCTTTCGGAATAGATCGAACTGTTGGGAAGAAGATGAATGAAAATTTCTGGTACTATTCCAATGAAGAACTGGGGAGTCCGTGCAGCAAGCTGCCCCATTATTACCGAGCTGATATGGCTGCTTATTTAGGCATATCGTATGTAGCATGCAACTGCGTGGGAAATGTATGTGCTCAAAGTTATAATTTGACCGCTAACAGTGGTGAGTTCCAGAATGCAGGTCCATGCAAGAGCGTAAATTCATATTGGGTTCCTCTTTTAGTAGGAATGCAGATAGTTTCTTACAGTTCCAAGTTGGATGCTTACTTTTTTCTAAATTCCACCTTGGATGCAGTTACCTTTCCTCAAAATATCAGCAAATCTACTGTTAATGAAATGGAGCAGCTTTCATCTTGTTATGAAAGCTGGTTAGCGAAGCAAGATGATCCAATAGCCAATGCTCGATCTCTTGGAGTTGCTTGTGGTAGCAGTCCACTGATTGGGAATTATATAGTTGGAGGAAATAAGTATTTAGAACTTGCACAAGATATGGGTGTAGTTCTAAAAAGTGTGAAAACAGCCGTGGCAACTGGAGATGATTGCCAGGAAACCAACATGGTGGAAAAGGTATGCGCCTCTGACAATTTAAGGGATAGTGAGATACAAGGGATAAATAATATAATAGGCAATATCAGCGAAATGAAGGAAGTGAGGGACTTTGCCAAGATACAATGGGATCAATTGGCCTCCAAGCGCCATGATGCGTATTTGGATATAGTGACAGCATTCTTGGCCGTGTTTACAGCGACAGGGGCAGTATTTAGCAAAACGCTTGTCTCAGTGGAGCAGTTCATTGTGGGTGTTTTTCAAAAGATCTTCTGCAGATGCATGTGCAGCTGCATATGTGCAAAGCACAAGAATGGGGAAATATATGATGCAAAGTGGGTTCTGTGCTTCAGATGGGCTTTACGGTTCTGTCTTTTGGGAGCTGTGATAGGCAATTTTGTGTATGGTGCTTTGAAGACGTTGAAAGCCCTCAAATCTGGACCAACCCCTGGATGGACCCAAACTGTTGAGCAGCAGACGGCCTCTGACATAGCTTTTCTCCTCACCATTACTTCTACCATCTCTGTTACATACGTTTGGTTTACTATCATTGTTCTGTTATGTACAGCCGTCCCTTACTTTCCCGTTGTTATCTACCTTAATTACTATCAGCTCAAGCAATATCCCATTTACCACAACCTACTCATCCTCCCCACCACAGATTGATTGTTATACTCTTTACATACTCCTTTGTTAGGATACTCTATACATGTTCCATACTAAGCATAAGGGTGATTTTTTCATTAGAGTGGTGTCTCGTATTTTAGCCATTTCTATTGGCTAAAAAGAAATAAGCAAATAAGAAATAAATGATTTTCTACTTTTAAAAATAAGACATGTCCCATTTAAATTTGGATAGGTTCAGTTCCTTCTTTTAAGGGGAATGGAGTCTTTTACGGTGATTTTCTACTATAGTCATAAGATAAGACTGTCACATTCTCCAGGGGCATGCATGCCCATCACAGGTGGCTAGAGGGCCACTGCCCTTATTCGACTTAACCTCATGGAAGGCGACGCATCGCCCCAAAGGTGTCGAGCTCATGCCTTGCCCACACGCAGTGGCAAGCCCCAAACGAGCTCATGCCTTGCCCACACGCAGTGGCAAGCCTAGCTCACTAAGGTTCCTGGTAGGCTTTACACACCAGAGGAACCATTCAGTGATGGGACAAGTCCCCCTTTTTCATCGGCCTAGCCCCTCCACCCACAACCAGGCGGGCTCCTTGTGCACAGGCCACATGTAATTGGGAACTAATAGGCTACCTAGAATCATCTGCTACACAGACTTTAGGCCTCTACCCCCCTTCCCAATACATGGAGGTCACAGAGTGAATACCAACATCATCACAGAATTAAAATGAAGAATAACATCTAACCTATCTATCTAAACATCCGGAGTTAGGTTCCTTTGTTAGGGCTTATGATCTCGGGATCTATAAGGCCTCTAAAGCTGAACTAACATGCTAAACCAGCTCATTGCCTGGCCCAAAGGCGGCTTTGCACAACAGAATGACTAATTACCTGGTACTCGACCTGCTCCAGATCCTCGGAATGCATCCATGCCTCTGATCCTGCTGAAGACTGCTGCTACTCGAAGATTTGTTGTGCAAAGGCGGCTTTACAGAGCCTGGCAATGCGAATTTGGATCCTAGCTTGGCCGGAATGGCTCAAGAGAACCCTAAATGCGAGAGAAGGAAGGGAGCTCAAGGAAAACCCTAAATGCAAAGAGAAGAAAAGGTTTAGGGTTTAAGGGGAAAGCCCTTATATAGAAACCCTTAGGGTTAGGTTAAACATTGGCCAAATGGGGTTTAGCCATTTAGCAATGGGGTCCATAGGGTTTAATAATTGTGTATGTTTATTTAACATGCACAACATTCGAGGTTGCCCCCTAGGTGCAACTCTTGCCCCCTAGGTGCAACCCTTTACGGCCTCTAAGTACATGTCATTTGTGACATGTACATGTGATGTGGCAGTATAATATATGTATTCGGGTCATATATTATGCTGGAATGTCACATTCTCCCCACCTTGACTTGATGTTGTCCTCAGCATCATGCGTCTCCCCACCTTGGAAACCTGCATATCCTGCAATCACATTTAATATACATATACTTTTATAATGCAATTACTTCAAGATGATGTTTTAATTTATCATAAGATATCCTTGTACTATGGTGAGAGGCTCTTACGTCCTCTACTTCATTATCTATTATTCACAAAATTTTTATGGCTTATACCATTATTATAAACATAGTTCCAAAATTTCCTACTTAAGGTTCCACATCGTTCCCTTACAACACATCATGACAAAATTATGTGTTGCAAGTCTTCGCAGTGTGACCTTCCTGCCGCTAGACTCTCCTATTGGCCTGCAGGTCCAACACTACGTTAGTACACATTTAATTAATATAAAGTTGGTTGTTAGGGAACCACCCATTAAATACAATTACATGAATGCAAGGCATATCTCCCGGCATAGGAAGATTATGTTTCTTCCATCGTGGCCGTGGAGGCAGCGCCCTATCATGCCTAGGATGCTCACTCATGCCTACACCTTTAGTTGCCTTTGGCGTGGAGGATAGCGTCCTTCCCGTATTTGGGCGTGAAGGATAAAGTCCTCCCCGTACTAGGCATTGACTAGAGGTGCTTTCCTATCAATGCATACCTGAATGACCTCTTATCTCTCAAGGTCGTCTACTTCCATGGGACGGAAGTAGACTTTTTAATCTACCTTCCACTCACCTATCAAGTCGATGTCGACTACTTCGGTGACGAGCCGACCCTTGCATTGCTCCATGAATTCGGGTGCTTTGCTTCTCCAAATCGATTGTAGCACCCGTGGCGTCTTTCCACTAGTAAGTCGTCCATTTCACACAAGGTATTGGAGAAATTTGGATCTTCTTGTCTTTCTTATAAGCTCTGTCAAAAGAACCTCGAGGGGCCGATTTCAAGTTTGGTGTCCGTCATTTCGAGAACTTTCGTTTGTCTCCAATACTTCCCTTCGGATTAGGGTATGCCTCTTTAGGAGACTTACATGGAAGACCCTATGGATTTTCGGATGTCTTTGGCAGGTCCAACTTGTAGGATTGGGTACCTACTCTTTTGGTTATCTGAAGGTCCAACCCATCTTGGAGCAAGCTTTTTTGCAATTGCCAAACCGAAGCTTGGCCTGCTTTATCTTGATCTTCAACACCTTGTCTCCCACCAAATTCCCTTACCGTCCTATGCTTGTCGGCTGATGCTTTTACGCACGCTTCTTGCTGCTAGGAGGTATCCTCTCACCTCCTCCACCAACTCCCTGCATCTCAGAAAGCATTTGTCGGGAGACTTCACCTTGGACACTGGATTGTGCCAAGTATCGGGAATAAGACAACGATGCAGTAGTTGATCATAAAAGGAGACATCCGAGATGACTCCGCTTGGTATCTTGTTGTGGGCCGAACTCTACTAAGTGGATGAAATCATCCCACTTAGATTGCTTGTTCAAACATAGCTTCTTAACATATCTTCGATGATCCTATTGGTTCGCCTCCCGTCGACCATCGTTTTGCGGATGATATGCGTGCTCATGGGCGCTTCGATGCGGATGGTGGTAAATAGGTCATGTCAAAAGCACTCATGAATTTAGAGTCCCTATCGAGATTATCTCCATGGGCGGCATGCCGTGGAGTCTAAAATCTCCTTAATAAATAGGACGGCAGTATCCAATGTTGTATCTGTTGTCCTGCACGGCACAAAGTGTGCCATCTTCGACAACTTACCGACCACCACCATCAGGACATCCTTTCCTCTTGTTGTTCTTGGGAGCCCTGTAATGAAGTCCATGCTTATGACTTCCCACTTAGCACTTGGCACTGGCAACGGCTCCAAGGCTCCTGGGATTCGAAATTGCTCTCCCTTTGTTTGCTGGCATATCTGGCACTCTCGAATGTACCTTGTTATCTGTTCTTCATGCCGGGCCAGAAGTAGCTGCTTCTAACCTTGAAGTATATCTTCATAAACCCTGCATGCCCGGCTATGAGACTATTGTGTGTATCATGGAGGATTAGCTTCCTTACTCCTGAAGATTCTGGAACACACAATTTGTTTTTATGGTATAGCAAGTTACTCTCCTTCTTGTAGTGCCTGAACATCTCCCTTTCCTTATCAGTCCTGGCCTCCTTACAAAGACTTGCCCATACTTCTTTAAAGTCGGGATCTGTTGGCAAGGTTTCTTCGATCTTCTTGCCACACTCACTTGTGAGCATTGATATGGCATTACAGTGTGTCCTCGTCTTCAATGGCTTCCTAGAAAATGCATCTGCAACTACGTTGAGCTTGCGTGGCTTATAAATTATCTCGAAGTCATATTCTTCGAGGAATTCCATCCACCTCCTCTGTCAAATTGAGGAGTGGTTGTGTAAAAATGTATTGAAGGCTTTGATGATCCGTATCTAGCTGGAACCTTCTTCCCAACAGATAGTGCCTCCAAATTCTTAAAGCTCTTACTATAGCCAGAAGCTCCTGATCATGCGTCGGGTAGCGCTGCTCTGCGTCGTTCATCTTCTTCGAGTCATAGGCCACTACCCTCTCCTCCTGCATGAGGACTGCACCTATTGCTATCCTGCTAGCGTCTGTCGCCACAAGCTTATCTTTGGCTGGATCTGGCAACATTAGGACTGGCGCTGTTGTCAAAGCTTCTTTCAAGGTCTCAAATGCTGTATGGGCCTTCTTTTGCCAATGACTTGCCCAATCCTTTATCTTTCTCGCCTTGGTGAGGTCCGTCAATGGCGCTGCTACCTTGGCAAAGTTCTTGATAAACCTTCTATAATAACCTGCTAGGCCGAGGAAGCTCCTCACCTCATGGGTGTTCTTTTGTGCCGGCCAATCAATCACTGCTTCGATCTTCACAGGGTCCGTGGATATGCCTTCTGCTGTGATCACATGCCCTGAGTACTCCACCCTTTCTGTTGCGAAGTGGCACTTGGATAGCTTCACAAAGAGTTGATGCCTTCTTAGCTTTTCAAGCACCTTTTTTAAGTGCTGGGCATGCTCCTCTAGGGACTTGCTGTAAACTAGAATATCATCAAAGAAAACTATGATGAAAGAGTCTAGGAATTCTCGAAAGACATCGTTCATGAGCCTCATGAAAGTCGCTGGAGCATTAGACAATCCAAAGAGCATTACTGTGAACTCATAGTGTCCATATCTTGTCCTGAATGCTGTCTTGTGGATGTCCTCTTCCTTGATTATGATCTGGTGATAACCTGATCTCAAATCTATCTTGGAAAAGATCTTCGCTCCTTGCAATTGGTCCATAGATCATCTGATCTAGGCAAAGCATACTTGTTTTTGATGGTGTGCTTATTCAATTGACGATAGTCAATGCACGTCCTAAGGCTTCCATCTTTCTTCTTCACAAAAAGAATAGGCCCTCCAAAAGGAGAGACACTAGGTCTTATGAACCCTAGGTCTAGCAATTCCTGCAGTTGCTTCTTCAATTCCGTCAACTCTTCGGTCGACATTCTGTAGGGTGCCTTGCTTGTTGGCTTAGTCCCTGGCTCAAGTGCTATTTCACACTCGACTCCCCTGTAGGGTGGAAGCTGCTTAATCTCATCAGGAAACAAGTCATGGAATTCCTTCATCAACTTCGCTATAGGCCTTGGGAGCTTGCTCAATGTTTTGGCCTCTTTCTCTTCTTTTGTTTCTTGGTCGTGAACCTCAAGTTTAAGGAGATAGGCCACTTGCATTTAAATAACTTCTCACTAGACATGCATTGCATGATTGGGGTGACTTCTTTACCTGTTATCTCAATGACCTTGCCCTTTGGTATTGTTAAGGTTACTTTTCGCTTCCCACAATCAATTATCGCTCCTGCTGGTCAAGGGTATTCCATGCCTATGATCAAGTCGTACTTGCCGATGTTCATCACTTCGGCTCCCAGAAGTTGATCCTCTTCCCTGCTGTGTGTCGAACTGCTCCACTAGCCAAGACAACTGGCCTAGGCTTGGACTTCAAAGGCTTCAGCTTCAACATCTGTACCATCCTTGGAGAAGCAAAATTATGGGTGCTCCCCGTATCTATCAATACTATGAAAGACTTGGACTTGGCCTTTCCGGTTGTTGAAATGACTTGGTACTGACTCTCAGCGTTCTCAGTATCAATGGCAGCAAAAATATGTCACTCACCCTGGATATAGTCTGGTGCATCGTCCTCGTCCGTGGGTGTCTCCCATCCCATCTCCGCTAATGCCGCGTTCATCACCAAGGGGCAATTGTTTGTCCTATGCCCTGGCTGGAAACACCTAAAGCACAGCTGCTTTTCAATACACTCCTGCTTCTTCTCTTTGGGAATGGATTGCAAAAATTGTTTCACCGCTTTGGAGTAGTTGGAGCCCCCTCCTTGCTCTTTGAAGGTCACCTGTTTCTTATCCTGCTTGCCAAAGTTTGCATTGCCCTGCTTCCTATAATTTGAGTTGTATTGAGGCCTGCTAACTGCTGGGCTTGCTGCTCTTGGGCTATAACTTCCTGTGCCCTTTCCCTTATCCTGGTAATACTGTTGCCTTGGCGCATTCTCTTGGGGTCATGTACCTTGCAAGCTGACTGCCTTGGACTCTGCTTCTGACACCGTCCTAGGGTTTATTGCTCTTACTAGCTTCCGGATCTCCTCGTTCAATCCTTCAATGTAACCCTCCACTGCGTGCCTTTCACTCAACTTCGGCACATAGAGCCTTAGTCTCATGAATTCTTCCGTGTACTTCTGAACTGATTTATTGCCCTGCTGCAACCTGTAAAACTGCTGCATCATGTGACACTTGTGTTCTCTTGGCATATAATGATGCTTGAATGCCTTAGCAAACTTCTTGAACCTGCAACTGTCCCTGCTTAGTCCATGTGCTTTGGCATAGCCCTTCCACTAAATCCTGGCTGCTCCTTTCAGGTTGGCTGTAGCTACTCTGCCTTTGTCCTTGTCCTTCATGCTATAGGCATTTCCATACTCTCTCATCTCATCCAACCATGCTTCTGCTTCCATTCTGGACCTGCTATCCCCTAAGAATTGCTCCAGCTTTCTTTCTTTCCATACATTGCTGAGCGCCGAGTCAACCTTCTTCTGATAGTCAGATTGTGTCCTGCCCCTATCATGGTTTAGACCCTCCCGGTGGTCCTGTCTCTCCTCCTCCTGCTCTTCCGATCCGGAATCAGAGTCTAAACTAGAGTCGGAGGACCCCATGCTAGGTGATCTCCTTCTCGGCTTCTCTTCCTTGGCTGAACTGCTCCCCATTGGGTGGGGTTTGGCGGTTGCACATTACGGTCATGTCCTCCTGTTCTTTTGCTCACCCGGCCAGCAATGCTCTTATCTCATGAATGTCTGTCTTAATCTGGGATAGCTCCTCTTCTGGTGTTGGTGCATCAAACTCTTAGTACAGATTTCTTGGTCGGAATTGCCTTGGTGGAGTGCGCTCTTGCTCACCTTGTTCTTGTTCCTCAACATTCCTAGGTGCTCTAGCTGCATCCACATTAAATTGAACTCTGATGATTAGTTCTTTGTTTCGGTTGTTGCACTGGTTGTTTGATGATGCAATTGTGGGGGCAAAATTATATGTCAAGAAAACATAATTAAGATCATCATTTGTATTCATGAATATAATACTATTTATACATTCAAGATATTAATCATGGAAATTGAAAACATTTTTAATTCTATTCTTGGAATTTCTTCAAGTAATCCGGGTTGTCCTCCAAAAATTTCTTCACTTCGGCCGTGCCAATTGTTCGCCCTAAGTTCCTCAGGATATTTGTGGCCATGCCTCCTTGGAGTGCAGTCACCAAGTCTTCAATTCTCCTCTCTGATGTATAGGCTGCAGTGACTGCCAATCTGCCCAGCCGTCTATAGGGGACTGCGAAGTCGAAGATGCTCAATGCTATTGTTCTCTTGACAAGGATGACATGATCGATGTTTGGGGCCATACGAGCATGACTTCCGAATCCCGAGAGAGCAATGACAATAAAGACTTCTTCTTCACCCCTTGGGCTGAATTGGCGGTGTATAACCGCTATCCTTCCATCGATGAGCAAGGGGAGGTAGAACCTGAGGGCTTTGTCATGCCCTGCCTCTTCGCCGGAACTGAATGCTGCTCTGTGTCTTCCGGAGTACTCATCAATCGCTACTTCCACCATCTCTCTGTAATCGCGGTACATGGAAGCTGTCAGGTTGATGCTACCTTCAGCTAGTTCTGTATCTGATGCCGAGGTGCTGGGTAGGAGCGCGCTTGTTGATTTCCCTCTGATTCCCATGCGCTCCTGAATTGCTAAGAACTGCTCTTCCGAGGGCAACTCCTGCTCAGCCATCATCTGTCTGATGTCGGTGTAGGCTTCTATATCCGTTGACATCTGACCAGTGCATGTCCGGGCTTCCCTTATGCTAATGGGAAAGCCTTGTGTTTCCCGGTCGATGAAGTCGTCAAGGTCTGGTTCTTGCCGTAGGAGGTGCAGAAGTTCGTCTATTCGATAGCCCCTGTCTCAGCACTCTGGGAGGTTCTTGATGTCGTGGAGGCTTAAGTATGCCTCTCCTTGGATAATTACTGGGGTCAGATCCTATGCAAGGTGGGAGCTCTACTAGAGAAGGTCCTATCTTAGCATGGAACTCAGACATGATGTCTTGGTAGAAAGGGGTGGCATTGATGGTAGCCTCCACATCAACCTCCTTCTGGAAGACGGCAAAGACGGAGTTGATGTCGATGTCGGCATCGGCCACATGAGTTGTGGCGCTGTACCATTGCCTAAATGCAGAGGTTGCCATGGTATAAGAGCAGCTGGGGATATCAAACAGATGGGGAAGCGCCTTTGGGAGCTGGGAAATCGGCTTGGAGTGAGGAGCAAAGGTGTAGGATGCAAATGAGGGTTGTGGTCTATTTATAGGCAAAACCCTAATTTTGGGAAATTTCAAAGTTGGGGAGTCCCTATGATTCTAAGGTGCTGCTATGCAATTCACAGGCTAATTATATTGAAGAGTGCATTCTAAGGATCCTATTGCAACTTTGGAGCAAGTTAGGACAAATTAGGACAATTATGGTTATTTGGGGTCTGGGTTCGGGAACTCCTGCAAGACAGCCCTGCTCTGAGGACCCGTGGATCAAACAGGAGAATCCGGTAGCTGTGTCACGCGGGATTTGCAAAAGAAACTAAGGAAGGGAAAGAGACAAACAAGAAAAACAAAAAGAACAATGTAGAACACAATGAAGAGAACAAAACTCTTTGATATCAATTGTGATACATGAGCTCTCGCAATCGAGAGAAGGCAGAAGTGAGATAAGACCAAAAACTCATCTAGCCCGTGAAGGCTAGCTCTACTCATATATATAGTACAATGGCCTTTGGCCCAACATAGATATTACGCCGGATCTTGATGAACTCTAGAAGGAGGCCTGATTTGCAGGAATGCTGGCGGTGCCTCTTGAGGTGCTTGAAGTCACGTTGACGCTGACGCTGGCGGTGACGACCCATCACTTGTCTGTCCTCGACCTCTTCGTGCCCGTGGCCTTCGTGGTCTGCTGCTTGGCTGGCGACTTGGGCTTCTGCGGGGCCTTTGACGTCTGACCTGACTGTGGATCCTTGGCCTTGACTTGGTCCATCGTGTGCATGAATAGTCCTGTATTCGGACGTACAGGACTAACACTCCCCCCCACCAAACGACACTCAGGGTGAAGAAAAGGGGGAAGTGTTTCTGATGGCAGAAACCCAGTAGTCTGAAATTCATCCTCACGAGTATGAGGGCGAGGGCTATTATGATAGTTGCCAATGAGATCTTGGCGTGTCTGAAGAGCTGCAGGAGTGTTGAGACCGATGGCAGGATGAGCGTCAATGAGAAATCCAGAGCGTACCATGTCTTCAAGGGCGCTGTGCTTCAAAGTAACAACCGGCATTCTGGGCGAGAAGGCAACCGAGTCCGGAAGGCACTGACGCTGGCATTCGGGTTGCAATAAAAGATAGGGCGCTGTCGATTTAGAGAGCTGATTAGAAGACACTTTAAAGCAGCACAGAAGCCTGCTTGTCTATGAACTGAGGGATCCGGGGAGGTGGCAGCATTTGTCAAAAAGGTATCAAGACCGTGGACTGCATGACTTGGCGTCTGCCATCCACGCTCATTTGGGATGTAGATCCAATTTTCTGTGTGGTCCAAGGTGGCACCATTCTCCCAATTTGAGCGTCTAACAAAACGTGGATCCCAGCGGAGGTCCGTGGAAATCTGAGGAGGAGTCCACCCAGCATGGCCGTCCAGGACCTTGGTCCAAAAGGGAAGACGCCAGTCGGAGGTGAGAAACCTTGGGCATGGAGGTACACCTAATGAAGCATATGGAGAGTGAGCCATACCCGTGGGCGTGGGCTGCTGCGCCTGCTCCCTGAATTCACGAACAAGGTCTTGATCAAGAGCACGGCACCACTAGTCCCAATCTGAAGCAGAGAGCTGAGTATAGACAGGATGATTAATCCAACCCGTGGGTATGGTCTTGCTTTCCAGAAGGGCACGCAGTTGATTGTAGCCTCCTAAGTGCTGCATATAAATCTGTGCAAACTGAAGATCCTCAGGATGTGCTAAATTCTTCCGCACCTGTTCCAGCGTTTCTGCTTGCCACAAAGGTAAATGATGAGCAAGCTCAGGCATGTACTCTTGTCCAAGAGTGTGAGACTTATCATGATCCTGTAAATACGGGTTGGTGTCCAATAACAACCAGTGATCATGAGGGTTGCCTTGAAAAATGCGATGTTCCAGGCAACAACCAGTATACCAGCCCCAGTGTACATGGAAGCCAATTTTTTTTACTGGTGCATACTCACACAATTATTGTGGAGCTTATCCTGCTGCCTTATGGCAGACAAAGTGGAGGACACGTATAGGCACAAGTTCTACCACGTCGGGGATCATCATCATATAACCCCAGTAACCAACTCCCAAAGCTAAACATACACTGGCCAGGGTTTGAACCCCTGACCAAGTGATATAGGCCATCGGCTGAACAACCCGGAAGATGACCAAATCAGGATCCTCACAGTTGATTAGATCAAATACCAAGAGGGCACAGAGTAAACCTTTGTCTTCGACAGAAAGGTCCGGCCAGATCCTGAGGAAATCCGCACTCCGGAGGGGCTGTGCATTAACTTGTCCATCAGCCGCGTACCACTTGAGAAGAAAAAGGTGGCGGCATGCAACCACATAATCCAGATAACTGGAAGGAGTGCAGAAATCCACAGGAATGCGGATAGCAATATCTATATAGCCCTCTTGTTTATTTTGTGCGTCTTCGCACAATGCCTTTGTCGGAGTTGATGTTCCGAGTCCGTAGTCGATTTTCTTTTCGAAAGTAATCATAAGAATGCACCTTGCAGATGCAAAGAAATGGTGTCAGTAAAATTTTACATGAACTTTCTCGTAAGTCATTTTTTAGTGAGGTATAAGTACATTTTATTTTTCTTTTTGGGTTTCTATCATTTGCAAGATTGTTATTGAAATAACTAGGAAATTTCCTTCTGCAGTTTCTGAGGTAGAAGCTATAATAGCTCATGATTTTCAGTATGTCTTTTTGTGATTGGTATTCTTGTATATACCGTTAGAGCATGATTCTTCTGATCGATGAAGTGTGCAAATTATCTGGCATTAGACATGGAAGATTTCGTTTGAGGGGCCCAACCTGGGTGTCTTCCATGCTTAGAAATTTTCCTCACGTCCCGATGTTCCATCAATCTGCCTCTTTTAATTCATGATAGTTCCAAACTCTATTCTTATGAAATAACATCTACGTTCAAGATGTAAACATTGACACAACCCCCAATAAATGTGCAGTAAGAATAGCAAAAGCCCTGAATGCCGACTTTAGGTTATACATGTTGCTGGCGAACAAATTGTTTTGCAATGGGTACCAAGAAACATGTAAGTATCATACTCTTATCTAACCAACACCATTTCTAATGCAAGATGATGATGCTCTTTTCATGATAATGAGGATTATGTCACTGCTAAAATTTACCGCATACTATGTTCTTCAGATGTGGCACAAGATATCATTAAGTGGCATAAATAAAGCTCCTTATGGTGAGGTACAAGTACATTTTGTTTTTACTTTCGAGGTTTCTGTCATAGCCAGTATTGTTACTAAAAATAACTGAGATATTCGCTCTGCACTTTCTGAGGCATGAACTACTGCTAATGTTTTTTGGGATGTCTTTCGATGAATGATATTCTTGTATATACCACTCCTTACTATATACATACTCTTGCAATGTTTCTAGTTCTAATCATGAGATTACTTATATTTTTTGGCACTAGTTTTCATTTCTTTACTGCAATTTTTGTAGGAGACTGCGCATACAATACAATTGTGCCATTGATATGGGCATGTTCAATTCAGCTATTCTGCAGTTATACAACATTTTCACCAGTGTTTGTCCAGGAATAGTCAACTCCTTTGGCTCTTATGTCAGCTATTGAGAAAACTATCTTAGGATCAGTAAGCTCTTACCTACTCAAGATGTGCTTATTGCTTGTATAATTGTCTTTTCTATCATGTTCTATAAAATCTATGCTCACTGCAGGAGTCTCCGGATAAGTTTTTTCACATCCTGAATGTAAGGTAAAATTTGGTCCGGTCGGCTTCTATCTAAACAAGATTCTGAATTTTCGTGCTTTTCAAGTTCTTTTGAGATGAGGACGAGCTCTTGAAGCCCCTTTTTCTTTTTGTTGGAGGTAGTGAAAGCCATCAAAGGAATCAACATGAATGTTTGTATTTAGTTTCTTTATCAAGCCTATCCTCTGAAGATGATTGCTTGCACTGGATTCGTTATTTTTGGTTCTTACGTTGTTGCTCTCAAGGATCTGGCTCCAAATGCTGAAGAACTATGGGCTATATTTACAAGCATCTGTGCCATTTGATGAGATTAAGATGCTTAGCTAGTCTAGATCCTTACAAAATGAAATACTAAAAAAAAAGCAACCCGTGAATTTTTACAAAGAGCTGCGGGGATATATATCTTTCTAATATAGGCTCAATGATGAAGTGCATCCGATTGTAAAAAAAACTCCAAAATCCAACTTTTTGTTGAAAGAGCGGGATGACACTTTCCAATGCCAGCTCCAGGTATGTGTTTATGGATTCCTTCGATTCCAAGGTTTGCTTCAGTTAACACGCGGAACAGGCAGAAGATTAACCTCAAAGGAGCCAGAAGAATGCAAAGTTCCTGGGCTTTTGGAGGCCTATCCTTAAGCGACCATCTTCCAAGCTTTGGCATGTTTAAGGGAGAGCTGCTTCCTGGAGGGAACGACATCATCGGATAAATGCCAGATTTGTATCATGTGCAGCCGACCATAGTTTTTTGGCAGGGATACTCATGACAAGTTAAGGAATTAAGTGAAGCATATAATAAGCATGATATAGAGTGACCTGCAACTGAAGCAAGGCAACAACAGGGAGGCGGGAAGACCAGATAAAATGTTTGTAAGCCATGTTCTTTACCTTGCATTTTTTTTCTTTTTAGCAAAAAATCGTGTATTCAGCCTTTATCTTGATTATTTCCAATATTCCTGTACTAGATTTCCCATAGATAGCAAGCACTAAAGATGGCATGTATTATAGGATCCTGGATTATACACGGCCACACGGTTTTTATGCAGAGAGATCAGATCTGTGGCAATAGCAGAGGTTGCAACTGCTCTTCCAGTGGCATGTGTAGTAATTGATATTTTAAAAATAATGTGCAGTTATTAGATAAGAGTTTCTTGTTGACAATTCTATCTTGCTGTGTAGGCAGTTGGTCGCTGGACAGAAGACTGCATGGGTTAACCATTATGTTAATCATATAGCACCAGCTCTCATTATTTGTTCTGGTGAACTCATCTTACAATGGCAGTCCATTGTTACTATAAGCTTAGTTTTTATGCCAACAAGTAGCTTGTAAATTGTTTTATTTTTCTTGTTATGCTGCAGCTAACATGGCAGCATACTACGTTGCAAGTGACCATACTATTATGGAGCGTGCAAGATCAAGCTCATGTAATGCTATAAGAGCTCAACAAAAGGCTTAATCCGCCCCACAACCGACAACTAAAGCTTTTAGTATGGAGCTTTAGGGGTGCATGCATATGATATATACATAAAGTTGGGAATGGGAAACGACAACTATTCTGGTGCCATTAGTTTGCCTCGCCCACTTGTTTGAATGTCTCCTCTTTGTTTTTATCATATGGATTGTGGATTGGTCTGGTGTTTCATCTATTTTCAATCTTGCAACTCCAGATTATATGGATCTTATGTAATAGAATGGGATTGGATACACTGTCTCACATCTGATATAAATATTACAAATATTGATTATATTTGATACAATTATGGACTAACTTGTAACAATATGCAACATTATACTTGACATTAGTAATGATACAATCATAACCTCCACGTGGTATTATATGTGGCATTGTCAATGATGCCACATCTGATACTAATCATGTTAGAAAAGATGATACAAAGGATAATGCTCGTGTTGACATTATAAATCATTTAATCATAGCCATACGGGTGATACTATAGGTGACACTATTATAGCACACGTGGTGACATTATGATTGATTTAATTATAGCAATACATGAGATTCTATAAGTCATTTAATTATAGCAATACACGTGACATTATAAATGATAACCATCATCCAATTAAATTGGGATTATGTCAACTCCAAAATCACGCCAACCTGCTGTTGTCTTCTAGGGGGTTTTTGTTTTTTTTTTATCTTTTTTTCTGGAATTCAAAAATAACATAAGGTTGCGATTCATGTGTGACGTTTCATATGCGAATTGAAATATGCAAAAATGAAGAGCAAGTTGCTAACATAGATGAGACCAAAATTGAAGAGCATTTAGATGATAATATTAGGCTTGATAATAACACATTGCATTATTTGCGAGGCAATTCCGAACTCGAAATTATCGATACATGGCACAAATATCATACAAAAATATCATATATTCCAATAAAACATTAAGGGATCAATCCATGTTTTTCCACGTATTTAACAATGTGTGGTTCCATGTCAGCCGTTCTATCCAGTTCTGGATATGAATCTAACACTTCACCCACCGTCATCCCCATAGCCAAATTATGCATAATAGACACAAACTTCACCAGAAAATCATCATGCCGTAAAGTTTTTGGATCGTAAGATGGTGGATTCAGGGCTTTGTGTTTGATTGTAGAAGCATTTGAGAGCATCATCATCCACTATGATTATATCATCCTTATTCTCGATACCAAGTTAGTCCATCATCATGTTACTCAAGTGTTTGATGAAGATAGGCTTGCTGTTGGATCCTTGGGATTAGTGAACTTCACATTTGTTACGATCCCAAAAGGTCAACCAATGTCACGCATTTCCCCAGTGCCTCCAAAGTATCCTTGATGTTCCTTAGTTCCATGGATGACCAAATACCAACTTCGAAATAACCTGAATGCCTCATCTAGCATCTCCCTTCAAGTGAGGGGCGGATAGATCCACTTGGTGTTTGATTCTCTTGGTGTCGATGGCCCGATCTCTAGCCACTTTATTTTTGGGAAAAGTCTTGCAAAGGATTCCGTTTAGGTCGAACACCACAACCTTCTTAGAAACGCAATGGAAGCTGAAACATCAAACATGTATGCGGTGAGCAAGATCACGATAACACTAACAATACAAACGCACCAAAGCGTGATTTGAGATAGTCAACCAAATCGCTTTCGGTGATTTAGTTTGACAACGAAAAATAATCAAAGCTGCCTTTGGCGTTTTAATTCAAAGGTAATACAAATTAAATCACGCGGCGTGGCGCGATTTTCGCGGATGCAGCCATACCTATCATCTTCGGTTTATTTGTAAAATTATGCGTCATTCTCCCCTTAGCCACCCTTAATCATTAGGTGCTCTTTCTTTGTTAGAATTGTTATTTTCTATTAGTTCATTTGCGTCCTTCACTGGCTGACATTATTTTACTATTGATTTGGCAAACTGTGAATCACTAAATTCGCCTTGGTTGCCTTCATTTTGGTTACCACGTCCAATTAGTTCATTGTTAACTTTGTGAATCTCTCTGTTGTTGCTTGCATCACCCACGAAGGAAAGCATAGATATTCCCCAAGTTCGCCTTCATCCGTTACTTTGTGCAGCCAATTTAGCAGACTATTTGTTCATTGCTCTCCTTTGGGGCTGCGGATTACTAGTTCCCTCACGAGAACCATCGTCCACTTTCGAATTGGACAAGTCTGAGACTTTTGATTGGTGATGATTTCAGGTTGCCATAAGGGCCTTTAGGAGATTTGGCAAGCACATGCATGAGGAATGGTTCAAGAAAGTCTTTGGCACGCTCATCACTCCACAAAGCAGTTGACATCTTCTAACACCCATAAGAGCCTCTCGGGCAATATAACCTCAACATGAAGCTCCAAGCGAGTTGTATCAATTGGAGCAAATGCCTCGACGAGGTAAGCAGCCATAGTGGGGAAATCCATTTTTTATTTAAGGGGCCCTTCTCCTTAGTTTGTAGCTCGTACTTGATTTCCCCCTTAGAGGAGGGTCCCGATCCTCATCCTCTTCCTCACTCATCCTTTCTGATCGATCCTGATCCGTATGATAGAATATAGTTCTTAAGTCGGATCATCTAGAAGAAAACATTCCCATTGATTATTGTCACCCTTGGCCTTAGCAATATCATATTCTCGTCCGACAAAGATGGCTATCATAATAAAGATCACATGTGCCATCTTCCGCTCGTTCGCGAGCTCATTATCTTTAACATCATATATTAGGCATCCTCCCTAATAACTTTGACGACTCCGGATCATGAGCGCCGGATAGTGCATGCGATGTGACTCACACGAAGGACAAACGATGACAATAGTAAAGGACCTCTCGGTTGTCAATCCTATATGGTGGTAAAAGAAGGCTGCTGTAGTCCTTCGGGTTCATGCCCATATCTCCTCTCCCACCCCTGCTGTCCAACACAAAAGAATGATATATTTTTTTAAGGCAACTGTTGATTCGGCAAGAGACCTTTGTACCCAATGGAGTGAATCTTGGGCGGTGTCTTCTTCTCCGGTAATCTTCTTCACAAGGGCCACTTTTCTTCTCAACTCGTAGCCAATACCTTAGGGGTAGAGTCTCCTTATGTTTTGTATTTTTAGCCTTCCAGTTCTTTAGGAAGTCCTTTGACCAGAATACAAACTTCTTGATGTCATCATTCTTGACCTTGTATTTGTCCGGCAATCCAATTTCAGATAATGCCACATCCCCTATAGCCTTTGTAACTCAGCTCCCTCTGATGACTTCATTATCACGTGACATCCTTCACATGGCTGCAGCACTCAGCGAAGGACATCCTATCCTTAGTGAAAGCACTCTTCTTGTATAAGACTTCCTTCTTTAAGCAGCGGTCTAAAACCCAAATGGTCTCATGCGTCGTCTAGCCCCCGAGTCTTTCTCATCTCTGTCGCATTCAAGTCAAAGATGCTTACATCAGCGGGAGGCACCCTACCCATAGTATCTGGCGGCTTCCCTTGTGCATAAAGCGTCCCGAATTCATTCCACTTTTGCCATCTTTGCATCCTTACAAAACACAATCTTATACAGTGCGTTGGGCCGACACGCTAGATGAGCTTTGGAAAGGATCTGCAATGTCATCACCACCTTTTTTCTTTGATTTTCTTGCGGTTTTCTTCTTCTCTGTATAATTGTGCTGCGGCGAGTCCGCTCCAGCGGCTTGAAAGCCTCGGACTTTGACCATACATGCGGTGGGTAATGGACAGCCATATTCCACCCATCGTTGTGGCGGGCGTGGGCGCATTGCTCCGCGTATGGGCTGCCAAAAGTACAGGCATTGAATCGATGATTAGAAGACAAAAAACACGCCGGAGCGATTTCAATAGAAAAGATCAACCTCAAAGCACGGCATAAAATGAATAAAAACCAATGCAATTCAGCGAGGCGTGCTGCCGAATCGGTTGAATTCGCGGCTAGGCGTGCTGATCGGTTGAATTCACGCCAGCGTGATTTCAAAATGAAACAAATCCGTCGGCGTGCTTTCAAATCAAATCAATTCACGCCAGGCGTGCTTTTAACATTTCACGCCTGGCGTGAATTGGTTTGATTTGGCTGCGCTGGCGATTTGGTTTCATTTGAAATCCGCCTCGCGGAATTGGTTTCATTTGAATGAATGCCCGGCATGAATATTAAAGTGCTAACATCCTAATGCGGGTCAATTACCTTTTGTATAGAAATGTCTTCCCCATTTCATTCAAAGTTGCACTAATCTCGGTAAATCTGCGGGGTGAAGTATTGCCATCCAAAGGCGACACCTCCTATATGCATAGTGATTGTAGAACATGGTTTGGCACTTGTTTGTTTTGCCTACGATGAGGGCCTTTTTGTGCCTCGATTGGAATTTGCCCGTCGATGATGGCCAATTTAATATCATCATTTAATAATAGCTCCTCGACATTCGTCCATACTGCCAGGCTTGTTGAGATCATATCCCAAGGTAACACATCCGGCGGCATAGGCATTTGACACGGATTACTAATCATGCTCGAACAATCTCCATGGCATGTCTTTGGATCATATCTTACGCTAACATAAATGGAGCTTGGTGAACGGATGAGGGACTTCACATGGATCATAAAACTTTCCTTAAGACCCAATGGATAATGGTCGGCGTACTTATTGACTTGTTCATGGCCTCTAGGCTGCGCCACCTGTCGCTTCATTCTCAAAAGCGAAGCCTCCATGCAGCCGACAGCTGCGGGGTTGAACATCCTTCCCTAGATCTAGGACCCTCTAGAAGCTTTCAAAGTCGGCTAATTCCTAGCTTGGCTGCAAATAGTGACTTGGTGTGGGTTTAGTGAACATGCCTCTACGCATTGTAACCCCTTGGCAAATAGATATTGGCGTAAGCGCTACATTGGTTGGTCAACCATACTTAAAACATGTCTCACCGTTCACATCTGTCTTCATGAGCGTATCCTTGTATCTGTTGTAGCTCTCACAGTTGAGTAAGTCCGAGCAAATCTTTCTTTTGCTTATGTGTAATCTCAAGAGCAATTTGCGGTTGGTGTCATCCTCTTCCTCACAAGGGATTAGGATCCCTTGTTTGGTCATCTTAATGCGCTTCCTTTTTCCTCGAAGAGAGTTAAGTCGAGATTGCCATTTGTCTTGGCAAGGTCAACGTACCACTCGGCACCCTCGTCCATTTCCTCTTCAGGGCAGGCAGGGTCAGTGGTTGCTATAAGAATCGGCCCTTCATCATCTAAGGTGAGATCATATGGTACTGCATCTGGGTCGTCTACCCTTGCTTTCTTGGCAGGAATAGAACCCGAATTATTAGTGGTTTTCTTCCTCTTGGGCACTGCAAAAGAAGATGAACATTTTTTAGAGTACTTTTCAGAACAAGAGATCACGCTTGGCGTGCATTTAAACCTAAATTAGTACAATTCACGCTTGGCGTGTTGGTAGCTCCTATTATTGAGCATGCTAAATTAGTTTGCATCCACATTTTAAGCTACATACCCTTTATGAATCCATATTTCACACTATTTAACCTCATTGAACATTGCTATCTCCAACTGTCTAACACTGCTATATTCTATAAAACAGAGCAAAATTATGTTCTACAAAATGGACAATCAGAGCATTAACTGATGGTAATACTTAAAATTCATGCAAAGCATAATAACTCAAACTCATGCAAAGCATATTAGCGAGAAGGCAAGGAAATATCTCAAATTCATGCAAGCATAATACACTGTATTATGCGGTGTATTGATACGGGCAAATTGAATACCTTGAATAGGGTTCATTGTGCGTGTATGGTATTACGATCAACGTCCTGCGAAACTTGAGAAGTGCGGGTTTTGAGATTCCTCTTCCACCGCTTCCTCCTTGCCCGTCCCGCCTCAACCTCGATTCGTTTTAGAATACATCTCCGAGTCGCCTAGTAACAGAGTCCGGTTATTTCGGATCTGGCACTTCATTTTGCTTTCAAGAAATAGCTTTTGCTACCCATGTCTGAGAAATAGCGTTTTCTACGCACGAGAGAAATTTGAATTTCAAAGAAAACACAAAAAT
The DNA here is from genome assembly GCA_021234155.1 of Isoetes taiwanensis. Taxonomy (NCBI): domain Eukaryota; kingdom Viridiplantae; phylum Streptophyta; class Lycopodiopsida; order Isoetales; family Isoetaceae; genus Isoetes; species Isoetes taiwanensis. Next base: position 71,607 of record JAJEKV010000811.1, read on the forward strand.
GGTTTCAAATATTCTTGACACAACAAATAATAATGGAAGACCCGTCCATTGACTTCTTTCATTAAGTTTTAAAACCAATCTACCCAAAATGTATCCCGCCAAATTTATCCCGGGCCAAAATGTAATTACCTAAGCTTTCTTGTAGCTTCGAATTTTTCAGGCCTATGCGTTTCCATAGCGCCCTGTGATTTCGAGAACTCAATCGGCTTCTCAAGAATGGCTCTGTAATTACGGTAAGCATCTCATTCCTATAGCTTGTACAATAATTTCAATAAAGGTGCACGAATAGGCAATTGTATGCGGTGTCCACAGCGGGGAGAAAGGTCATTTAGCGGCGTCTATAGCGGCGTCTAGGTCACGCGTCTATGACGCGTCGGCGGCGTGACCACGGGCGTGACCACGACGTCATTGCCGGACATATCGCATGCGACGTCGTCGCATCGCGGCGTCGTCATCGCGGCGTCGGCAGGCGTGACGGGCGTGACGCGTGACTCGGGCGTCGCATCGTGGCGTGGCGTCCGCGTCGCGACGTGGTGTCTAAAAAAAAAAATAAAAAATAATAAAAAAAGGAAAGAATTTTAATAGTTAATTACAATATCATATACAAAGAGGCAAGAGGCGGTAGTGGCTATCTTTACGTGTTCCCTGTTAGGGGAAAACCCGTATAGTCAATTCTATAACAATACGACCAATATTAGACAATGACATTGAAAGTTAACGTGAACTAAGAGTTTATAGCACTTACGAATCTATGTGTAAAAGCCTTTTTATTTGGAACCCAAGTGAGATGGAATTCGTTTGCTTGAAGTTGCCTTGGCGGTCAGGTGAGGCGATTTTTTCTTGGAATCCTTTGCGCGTTCGAAAAGTGATCGATTCCGCAAAGGAATACAACATGACAAGTTAAATGTCTTATTTGAATTGAGCGAATGGCAACAAATAACAAATACCTTGATATCTTCCTTATAGGCAGATTAAGTGGTTTAGGGACCTTTGACCAATCGCCTCCCAATTTTTTGGCATTCGACTTCAATTTTGCAATCACTCTTTGCCTTTTCTATAAATCGATAGATTAACACAAAACAAAAGAATAAAAATAAGACTATGACTAGGTCATGTACCTTCTTTTTAAGCAGCTCCCCCATCATCGAAATGAGCCCCTTCCAAATCGGATTAGTGGGATTAAAAGCTAGAGTTGGCTAACATACAGCTTTAGGGTTATAAGCTAGATTTGGCCACCTCTACCTAAGAATTACAAGAAAAGTCGAGCTTGGACCCGAACACACAGGTCGTCTCCACTCGTAGTGGAGCCTACCGTTGCCCTTGAACAAGCCACTACAATTTTATTTTAAACCTAAAAATAACAAGTGGTCGTGGACTTGAACCCAGTGCGTGGCCCTCTCCACTCTAGGGTGGAGCCAGTCACCGCCCCCTTGAACAAGCCACTCCTTAACCTAGGAAAAATATATGGTCGTAGTGAAGTGGACTTGAACCAGGGTACATGGTCCTCCGACTCTAGGTGGAGCCGACCGGCCCTTGAACAACCACTCCATCAATTTTTTTAACCTACTTAAAATTATAAAAATAAAATGCAAGTGCGATCAACTTACCAAAAGAAGGACGTGTGTAACAAGATCCTGACGGGTCCAAATCGAAATAGAAAGCAACAAAGAGTTAGAAGAATAAGAACAACGAAAAAAAAGATCGAAGAAGAAAAAAAAAAAAAAAAAAAAAAAAAATAAAAAAATATTAAAAAAAAAAAAAAAAAAAAAATGAATGAATCAAAGAAGAAGAGAAGGGTGGGAGAAAGAAGAGAAGGGGAAAGAGGAGAAAAAATAAATTAGGGGAAGAAAGAGAAGAATGGAAGAAATAAGAGAATGAAATGGAAGAAGATAGAAGAATGGAAGAATGGAAGAGTGAAATGAGGGAAGAATCGAAGAAAGAAATGAGGAAAGAAGGAAAAAGAAGAAGAATGAAGAAACAAGAAGAAGAAAAAGAAGGAAAGAGATAGAAAAAAAATTTGGGAAATCTACACTAAATCATTCAATCCAAAAACCATTCAATCCAAAAACCATGATCTACTTAACCTTAAAAGATTTTGCAAGTCGTTCAAAAATTTTATGGCGCTGTATGTTGGGAAGATCGCCCAAAAATAGTCGATAGAAGGAAGCCTAGGAATGGTCGGGAAAAGACGGCCAGCGGGGTCGTAAAAACACCATTCGTCGCATGCGGCGTCGCGTTCTCGCGCATCTTTCGACGTAATTTGCAAAATCGTATATACGATTTCAAAAATCAGATATCTGATTTAACGTCGCATGCGGCGTGTCCCCGTTTATATTTTGTTATAGCGGCGTCTAACACTTTTAATTTTTGGTGTCTTTTTTCATCGATGGTCATGAAAGTTTGTTCTTATGCTAATTTGGACATTCAGAGCCATATATCGATCAAAATCGCATTTAGGATTTAACCAATCTTCTATTGCTACTACTTACGAATGTAGCGGGATGTTTGAGCCTGGGGTGGCCCGGTTTGATAAGTTCTCTCGGGCGGATGTTGGATTTTTGGCCCTTATCGAATGAGGGGCCCTTGAACGAAGGATTCATCCCGTCCCGGATAGGGGCAAGAGATCGGGAGTGTGGTCTTTAGCGTCGCCCCCGGGGCGTGCGAGGAAAGGCTACCTTGGGGAAACTTTTGGGGCTCGCCTCTTGGGGTTCGGACTCTCCCCTCTAATGAGACGGCCTTGCAAGGTCTGGCCTTGTTTGGGCAAGTGTGCCGGCTTCGGCTGCCCAACAACTTGTTTTGCCGGACCGTTCTAATGCAAACACTTTGATCTAAACCTTGTCGGGAAATTTTGCAAACTGGCTGTATGTTGGCGATGACTTAGGAAGCCTGCTGACAAAAATCAGAATTTAATTCCATTACTATGCATTAATTACGAATTTATGAATGTCTTGCTTCTTGCAAAAGCTGCCCTTTACTTCTAAGCGCCACAACGGGGAGTACGGATCAAACTCCATTCCGTCAGTTCCCCTTGCTTGGCGCGTTCTCAACTGCATCTTATCGGCCAAGTCCCAAGTGCAAAAGACCAAAACTTCGGCACCCAAAGCGCCAAACCCTGCTAGAACACGGCAACTCATAGGGTTTTACGTTTGGGGCTCTATCCTTGTCGGTCGACTAGGACCTTTGCGGAGTGTCTTGGCGTAGAGGGTGGTGTTGGCGCGACACCCGGACCCCTAAAAACCACCTGGAGGCGGCTTGCCCCAAAGTCCTCTCCGAAGGCCCAGCGGCGGACGGGCAACTTCCCTCTCAGGAATCGTGATTCGGCTACGCCAATGGACTCGAATTTCGACATCATTCACGGGGGACCAAGTTTCGTGGCGAGGAAGACCACCCTTCTGAGGCGTCAAACTATCTCATGTCCAACACACTTTCGTAGTCAATTGGGCCTAGGGGGGGGCATTTAATATTGCAGCGTGGGGGCGTAAGTGTTTCTTTCTTTTTGCAAAACTGGCCGTGCAACTTGGTCTCTAGGGTAATTTCGGCCTCCCGGACGATGTGGCGAAGTCGAATCGCCATTCAGGAGCCTCCACAATGTCCGACGACAAAACACTTTGGTTTCTACACCGGTCGAAGGACCTTCGCGGTTTGATAAGTTCTCGGGGCCGGATGTTGGATTTTTGGACCTTATCGAGGCAGGGCCCTTGAACGAAGGATTCAGCGGTGGGATAGGGCAAGATCGGGAGTGTGGTCTTTTAGCGTCGGCCCCGAGGCGCTGCACAGGAAAGGCTGCCTCGAAACTTTTTGGGGCTCGCCTCTTGGGGTTAGGACTCTCCCCTCTAATGAGGCGGCCTTGCAAAGGTCCTGGCCTTGTTTGACTTGGGCAAGTGTGCCATTTCGGTGCCCAACAACAGGCTGCCGGACCATTCTAATGCAAACACTTTGATCTAAACCTTGTCCAGGAAATTTTGGCTGGCCTGTATGTTGGCGATGACTTAGGAAGCCTGTGACAAAAAATCAGAATTTAATTCCGTTACTATGCATTAATTACGAATTTATGAATGTCTTGCTACTTGCAAAAGCGCCCTTTACTTCTAAGCGCCACAACGGGAGGGTGCGGATCCAAACTCCATTCCGTCGGTTCCCTTTTTGGCGTTCTCAATTGCATCTTATCGGCCAAGTCCCAAGTGCAAAAGACCAAAACTTCGGCACCCAAAATGCAAAACCTCTACTAGACCACGGCAACTCATAGGGTTTACGTTTGAGGCTCTATCCTTGTCGGATTCAACTAGGACCTTGCACCCGTGTCTTGGCGTAGAGGGTGGTGTTGGCGCCGAGCACGGACCCTAAAAACCACACAGGCGACTTGCCCCAAAAGTCCTCTCCGAAGGCCTGGCGACGGACGGGCAACTTCCCTCTCGGGAATCGTGATTGCTCTCGCCAATGGACTCGGAACGTCGCATTGTCCTGGGGACCAAGTTTCGTGGCCAGAAGACCACCCCTTCTCAAGGAAGCGTCAAACTATCTCATATCCAACACACTCGTAGTCAATTGGCCTTGGAGGTGGTTGTCGAATCTTTAGCGTGGGCGTAAGTGTTTCTTTCTTTTGCAAAAACCGACTGGTGAAACTTGGTCTCTAGGGTAATTTCGGCCTCCGGACGATGTGAAGTCGAATCGCCATTAAAGACCTCCCAATGTCAGAACGACAAAACACTTTGGTTTCTACACGGTCGACCCGGGGGCGCCAGCGATTTGATAAGTTCTCGGGGCCGGATGTTGGATTTTTTGGACCTTATCGAGCCAGGGCCCTTGAGCGAAGGATTCAGCGGTCGGATAGGGAGCCAGAGATCAGGAGTGTGGTCTTTAGCGCACCCCCCGGTGTTGGCTACCGAGGAAAGGCGCCTCGGAAACTTTTGGGGCTCGCCTCTTGGGGTTCGGACTCTCCCCTCTAATGAGGCTGGCCTTGCAAGGTCCACGGCCTTGTTTGACTTGGGCAAGTGTGCCATTTCGGCGGCTTTTAACAATTTTGGGACCGTTCTAATGCAAACACTTTGCTAAACCGGGGGTTCTAATGCAAAACACTTTGATCTAAACCTTGTCAATTTTACAAAAACTGGCGCGAGCCATATATCGATCAAAATCATTCAGGTCAGGACATTCCAGAGCCATATAAGTCAAAATGCATTCGGTTTAACCAATCTTCTATTGCTACTACTACGAATGTAAGCGGGATATTTGAGCACTGGGGTGGCGGTTTGATAAGTTCTCGGACGGATGTTGGATTTTTTTTTCGAGCGAGGGGGCCCTTGAGCGAAGGATTCTGGTGGGATATCTCATGTCCAGCGATATCGGGGTGTGTGGTCTTTAGCGTCGCGCCCCAAAGGACTTAGGAAAGGCTACCTTAGAGGAAACTTTTGGGGCTGTCCGACGCCTCTTGGTTGGGACTCTCCCTCTAATGAGACGGCCTTGCAAGGTCACGGCCTTGTTTGACTTGGGCAAACTTTGCCCAACAACAAAGCGGGGCCCGATCGCCTCTAATGCAAGCACTTTGATCTAAACCTTGTCCGGAAGGAAATTTTTGCAAATGTATGTTGTGACTTAGGAAGCCTTTGACAAAAAATCAGAATTTGCCCTTTACTATGCATTAATTCGAATTTATGAATGTCTTGCCTACTGCAAAGCGCCCTTTACTTCTAAGCGCCACCGGGAGGAACTTGATCCAAACTCCATTCCGTCAGTTCCCCTTGCTTGGCGTTCTCAACTGCATCTTATCGGCCAAGTCCCAAGTGCAAAGACCAAAACTTCGGCACCCAAAGCGCCAAACCGCTAGAACACGGCAACTCATAGGGTTTACGTTTTGGAGGCTCTATCCTTGTCGATTCGACTAGGACCTTGCAGAGTGTCTTGGCGTAGAGGAGTGGTGTTGGCGCCGAGAACACGGACCCTAAAACCATCACACAGGCGACTTGCCCCAAAGTCCTCTCCCAGAAGGCCACAGCGTGGGCGGGGGCCTTCCCTCTCGGGAATCATGATTGGCTCTGCCAATGGACTCGGAATGTCGACATTGTCCGGGGACCAAGTTTCGTGGCGGAAGACCACCCCTTCTCGAGGAAGCGTCAAACTATCTCATGTCCAACACACTCGTAGTCAATTGGCCTAGGAGGTGCTGTCGAATCTTTACCCAGCGTAGGGCGTAAGTGTTTCTTTCTTTTGCAAAAGCCCCGGAGTGAAACTTGGTCTCTAGGGTAATTTCGGCCTCTGGGGACGATGTGAAAAGTCGAATCGCCATTAGGACCTCGCAATGTCCGAGCGACAAAACACTTTGGTTTCTACGCGATTGGCCCGCAGGGGCGCTTGGCGGTTTGATAAGTTCTCCGGGGACGGATGTTGGATTTTTGGACCTTATCGAGGCGGGGCCCTTGAGCGAAGGATTCAGCGGTCCGGATAGGGGCAGAGATCCAGGGGTGTGGCGTCACGGCCCGGGACCCCGCTGCCGAGGAAAGGCTGCCTCGGGGAAACTTTTGGGGGCTCGCCTCTTGGGGTTGGGACTCTCCCCTCTAATGAGGTGGCCTTGCAAGGTCTGGCCTTGTTTGACTTGGGCAAGTGTGCCGGCTCGGCTGCCCAACAACAGGCTGCCCGGACGTTCTAATGCAAACACTTTGATCTCAACCTTGTCAGGAAATTTTGGCCCGGCTGTATGTTGGCGATGACTTAGGAAGCCTGTGACAAAAATCAGAATTTAATTCCGTACTATGCATTAATTACAAATTTATGAATGTCTTGCCTACTGCAAAGGCGCCCTTTACTTCCGCCACAGCGGGGAGGGTACGGGATCCAAACTCCATTCCGTTGGGTTCCCTTTGCTTCCGGCGTTCTCAAGCGCATCTTATCGGCCAAGTCCCAAGTGCAAAGACCAAAACTTCGGCACCCAAAAAACAAATCTGCTGGACCACGGCAGCTCATAGGGTTTACGTTTGGGAGGCTCTATCCTTGTCGATTCAACTAGGACTTCGCGTCGTGTCTTGGCGTAGAGGGTGGTGTTGGCCGCAGGAAGCACGGACCTAAAACCACACGAGGCGGCTTGCCCCAAAAGTCCTCTCCAGAAGCCCTGGCGACGGACGGGCACTTCCCTCTCCACATTGATTGACTCTGCCAATGGATTCGGAGCGTCGACATTGCCACGGGGACCAAGTTTCATGGCGAGAAGACCACCCCTTCTCAAGGAAGCGTCAAACTATCTCATATCCAACACACTCGTAGTCAATTGGCCTTGGAGGTGGTTGGAATCTTTTTAGCGTAGGGCGTAAGTGTTTCTTTCTTTTGCAAAGTGACCGTGAAACTTGGTCTCTAGGGTAATTCGGCCTCCCGGACGATGTGATGTGGAAGTCGAATCGCCATTCGAACCTCGCAATGTCTGAGCGACAAAACACTTTGGTTTCTACGATCGGCCGTGGGCGGGGCGCTTGGCGGTTTGATAAGTTCTCGGGGACGGATGTTGGATTTTTTGGACCTTATCGAGGCGGGGCCTTTGAGCGAAGGATTCAACGATCCGGATAGGGGCCGAGATCGAGAGTGTGGTCTTTAAGCGTCGGCACCCCCGTGGCTGCCGAGAAAGGCTGCCTCGGGGAAACTTTTTGGGGCTCGCCTCTTGGGGTTGGACTCTCCCCTCTAGCGTCGAGGCGGCCTTGCAAGGTCACGGCCTTGTTTGACTTGGGCAAGTGTGCCCAGCTCGGCACAACAATATTAAGGGACCGTTCTAATGCAAACACTTTGATCTAAACCTTGTCAATTTTGGCAGCGTATGTTGGGCGAGCCATATATGCAAAAATCAAAATCTATGCGGACATTCAAAAGCCCATATATCAGCGGGATGCAGTCAAACTATCTCATATCCAAATCAAAATCGCGATTCCTCAAGGATTTAACCAATCTTCTATTGGCTACTATGCCCCTTACGACAAAATATGGCGGGAATCATGATTGGGATGTTGAGCACGGGGGTGGCGGTTTGATAAGTTCTCGGGGCCGGATGTTGGATTTTTGGCCCGTGATTTTTGGCCCGAGCAAAATGGGGGCCCTTGAGCGAAAGGATTCATGCGGTCCGGATAGAGGCAGAGATCATTCGGGGAGTGTGGTCTTTAGCGTCTGGCCCCGGGGGCGTGCCGGAATGTTGAAGGCTACCTTGGGAAACTTTTGGGGCTCGCCTCTTGGGGGGGTTGGACTCTCCCCTCTAATGAGCGGCCTTGCAAGGTCCGGCCTTGTTTGACTTGGGCAAGTGTGCATTTCGGCTGCCCAACAACGAGGCTGCCGGACCGTTCTAATGCAAACACTTTGATCTAAACCTTGTCAGGGAAATTTTGCAAGCGGCTGTATGTTGGCGATGACTTAGGAAGCCCTCGACAAAAAATCAGAATTTAATTCCGTACTATGCATTAATTACAGAATTTATGAATGTCTTGCTCTTGCAAAAAAGCGCCCTTTACTTCTAAGCGCCACAGCGGGAGAGTACAGATCAAACTCCATTCCGTCGGTTCCCTTGCCAGCGTTCTCAAGCTGCATCTTATCGGCCAAGTCCCAAGTGCAAAGACCAAAACTTCGGCACCCAAAGCGCCAAACCACTCGCTAGAACACGGCAACTCATAGGGTTTCGTTTGAGGCTCTATCCTTGTCGATTCGACTAGGACCTTGCGGCCGTGTCTTGGCGTAGAGGGGGTGTTGGCGCGAGCACGGACCCTAAAACCATCGGGCGGCTTGCCCCAAAGTCCTCTCGAAGGCCAGCGGCGGGCGGGCACGCTTCCCTCTCCGGAATCGTGATTCGGCTCTGCCAATGGTTTCGAATGCGTCGACATTGTCACGGGGACCAAGTTTTCGTGGCGAAGACCACCCCTTCTCGAGGCGTCAAACTATCTCATGTCCAACACACTTTCGTAGTCAATTGGCCTAGGAGGTGGGCATCGAATCTTGCAGCGGGGGCGTAAGTGTTTCTTTCTTTTGCAAAACTGGCCCGTGCAACTTGGTCTCTAGGGTAATTTCGGCCTCCCGGACGATGTGGCGAAAAGTCGAATCGCCATTCGAACCTCCGCAATATCGAGCGACAAAACACTTTGGTTTCTACGGTCGACCAGCGGGGCGCTTAGCGGTTTGATAAGTTCTCGGGGACGGATGTTGGATTTTTGGACCTTATCGAGGCAGGGGCCCTTGAGCGAAGGATTCAGCGGTCGGATAGGGGCCGAATCCCGGGATGTGGTGCTGGCGTCTGACCCCGGTGGCATTTGCCGAGGAAAGGCGCCTCGGGAAACTTTTTGGGGCTTCGCCTCTTGGGGTTCGGACTCTCCCCTCTAATGAGGCGGCCTTGCAAGGTCCTGGCCTTGTTTGACTTGGGCAAGTGTGCCATTTCGGCTGCCTAACAACAAGGCTGCCGGACCGTTCTAATGCAAACACTTTGATCTAAACCTTGTCCGGAAATTTTGGGCTTTGTATGTTGGCGATGACTTAGGAAGCCTGTGACAAAAAATCAGAATTTAATTCCGTTACTATGCATTAATTACGAATTTATGAATGTCTTGCTTCTTGCAAAAGCTGCCCTTTACTTCTAAGCGCCACAGCGGGGAGATGCGGATCCAAACTCCATTAAGTCAGTTCCCCTTTGCTTCGTGTTCTCAATTTGCATCTTATCGGCCAAGTCCCAAGTGCAAAAGACCAAAACTTCGGCACCCAAAGCGCAAAACCCTGCTAGACCACGGCAACTCATAGGGTTTTACGTTTGGAGGCTCTATCCTTGTCGGATTCAACTAGGACCTTGCCCGTGTCTTGGCGTAGAGGGTGGTGTTGGCCTTGAGCCGCCGGACCCTAAAAACCACCACAGGCGGCTTGCCCCAAAAGTCCTCTCCCGAAGGCGGCAGCTGACGGACGGGCAACTTCCCTCTCGGGAATCGTGATTCGGCTCGCCAATGGACTCGGAGCGTCGACATTGCCACGGGGACCAAGTTTCATGGCGAAGACCACCCCTTCTCAGGAGGCGTCAAACTATCTCATGTCCAACACACTCGTAGTCAATTGGCCTAGGAGGTGGGCGTCGAATCTTTACCAGCGTAGGGCGTAAGTGTTTCTTTCTTTTGCAAAACCGTGACAGGTGCAACTTGGTCTCTAGGGTAATTTCGGCCTCCCGGACGATGTGGCGAAGTCGAATCGCCATTAGAGCCTCCATAATGTCCAGAGCGACAAAACACTTTGGTTTCTACGATTGGGCCAGCGGAAGGGGGCGGCGATTTGATAAGTTCTCCCGGACCCGGATGTTGGATTTTTTTGGACCTTATCGAGCGGCGGGGCCCTTGAGCGAAGGATTCAGCGATTGGGATAGGGGAGGCAGAGATCAGGAGTGTGGTCTTTAGCGTCGGCCCCAGGCCTTGGCTTGCCGAGGAAAGGCTACCTCGGGGAAACTTTTTTGGGGCTTCGCCTCTTGGGGTTCGGACTCTCCCCTCTAATGAGGTGGCCTTGCAAGGTCCTGGCCTTGTTTGACTTGGGCAAGTGTGCCCGGCTTCGGCGGCCCAACAACGGCTGCCGGGACCGTTCTAATGCAAACACTTTGATCTAAACCTTGTCAATTTTGAAAACTGGCACGTATGTTGGCGATGACTTAGGAAGCCTGTGACAAAAAATCATAATTTAATTCCGTACTATGCATTAATTACAAATTTATGAATGTCTTGCTACTTGCAAAAGCGCCCTTTACTTCTAAGCGCCTGGCGGGAGGAGTACGGATCAAACTCCATTCCCGTCGGTTCCCCTTGCCAGCGTTCTCAAGCTGCATCTTATCGGCCAAGTCCCAAGTGCAAAGACCAAACTTCGGCACCCAAAGCGCCAAACCCTGCTAGAACACGGCAACTCATAGGGTTTACGTTTGGAGGCTCTATCCTTGTCGGATTCAACTAGGACCCTTGGTGGTGTCTTGGCGTGAAGGTGGTGTTGACACGAGCACGGACCCTAAAAACCACACAGGCGGCTTGCCCCAAAAGTCCTCTCCTCGAAGGCCACAGCGGCCGGGCCGGGCAACTTCCCCTCGGGAATCGTGATTCGGCTCTGCCAATGGACTTCGGAATGTCGACATTGTCACGGGGACCAAGTTTTCGTGGCGGAAGACCACCCCTTCTCGAGGCGTCAAACTATCTCATGTCCAACACACTCGTAGTCAATTGGCCTAGGAGGTGGTGAATCCGAATCTTGCAGCGTAGGGCATAAGTGTTTCTTTCTTTTGCAAAGCCCGGACCGTGCAACTTGGTCTCTAGGGTAATTTCGGCCTCGGACGATGTGGTGAAAGTCGAATCGCCATTAGGAGCCTCGCAATGTCCGAACGACAAAACACTTTGGTTTCTACGGCCGACCCTTGGGGCGCCAGCGGTTTGATAAGTTCTCCCGGACGGATGTTGGATTTTTGGACCTTATCGAGACGGGGCCCTTGAGCGAAGGATTCAGCGGTCGGATAGGGGCAGAGATCAGGGAGTGTGGTCTTTAGCGTCACGCCCCCGGGCGCAGCGCCGGGAAAGGCTGCCTCGGGGAGCTTTTTTGGGGCTTCGCCTCTTGGGGTTGGACTCTCCCCTCTAATGGGGTGGCCTTGCAAGGTCCCTGGCCTTGTTTGACTTGGGCAAGTGTGCCATTTCGGCTGCACAACAACTTTTTGCCCTGGGGACCGTTCTAATGCAAACACTTTGATCTAAACCTTGTCGGAAATTTTGAAAACTGGCTTTGTATGTTGGCGATGACTTAGGAAGCCTGTGACAAAAATCAGAATTTAATTCCATTACTATGCATTAATTACGAATTTATGAATGTCTTGCTACTGCAAAGATGCCCTTTACTTCTAACTGCCACAACGGGAGGAGATGCGGATCAAACTCCATTCAAGTCGGTTCCCCTTGCCAGCGTTCTCAAGCTGCATCTTATCGGCCAAGTCCCAAGTGCAAAAGACCAAAACTTCGGCACCCAAAAGCGCAAACCTGCTAGAACACGGCAACTCATAGGGTTACGTTTAGGAGGCTCTATCCTTGTCGGTTGACTAGGACCTTGCGCGTATCTTGGCGTAGGGGGGGTGTTGGCCTTGACCACGGACCCTAAAAACCATCGAGGCGGCTTGCCCCAAAAGTCCTCTCGAAGGCCACGGCGATGGACGGGCAACTTCCCTCTCGGGAATCGTGATTGGCTCGCCAATGGACTCGGAATGTCGACATTGCCACAGGGACCAAGTTTCATGGCGGAAGACCACCCCTTCTCGAGGAAGCGTCAAACTATCTCATGTCCAACACACTCGTAGTCAATTGGCCTAGGAGGTGGGTACGTAGAATCTTTGCGCAGCGTGGGGGCGTAAGTGTTTCTTTCTTTTACCAAAATGACCGGCCGTGCAACTTGGTCTCTAGGGTAATTTCGGCCTCCCGGACGATGTGGCGAAGTCGAATCGCCATTCAGGAACCTCCCGCAATGTCCGACGACAAAACACTTTGGTTTCTACGGTCGATCGCGGGGCTTTTAGCGGTTTGATAAGTTCTCGGGCCGGATGTTGGATTTTTGGACCTTATCGAGGCGGGGCCCTTGAGCGAAGGATTCAGCGGTGGGATAGGGGAACGAGATGGGAGTGTGGTCTTTTAGCGTCGGCCCCCGTGGCTTGCCAGGGGGAAAGGCCGCCTCGGGGAAATTTTTTGGGGCTTCGCCTCTTGGGGTCGGACTCTCCCCTCTAATGAGGTGGCCTTGCAAGGTCGGCCTTGTTTGACTTGGGCAAGTGTGCATTTCGGCTGCCCAACAACGTTTTGCCGGACCGTTCTAATGCAAACACTTTGATCTAAACCTTGTCGGAAATTTTGGCGGCTGTATGTTGGCGATGACTTAGGAAGCTTCTTTGACAAAAATCAGAATTTAATTCCATTACTATGCATTAATTACGAATTTATGAATGTCTTGCCTACTTTGCAAAGGCGCCCTTTACTTCTAAGCGCCACAACGGGAGGATGCGGATCAAACTCCATTCCGTCCGGTTCCCCTTGCTTCGCGTTCTCAAGCTGCATCTTATCGGCCAAGTCCCAAAGTGCAAAAGACCAAAACTCGGCACCCAAAGCGCCAAACCACGCTGGAACACGGCAGCTCATAGGGTTTACCCCGGAGGCTCTATCCTTGTCGGTCGACTAGGACCTTGGTGCCGTGTCTTGGCGTGGGGGGTGTTGGCCTTGACCGCGGACCCTAAAACCATGGGAGGCGGCTTGCCCCAAAAGTCCTCTCGAAGGCCACGGCAGCGGGACGGGCAACTTCCCTCTCGAGGAATCATTGATTGACGGCGCCAATGGTTCGAAGCGTCGACATTGCCTTGGGGACCAAGTTTCGTGGCGGAAGACCACCCCCTTCTCGAGGCGTCAAACTATCTCATGTCCAACACACTTTCGTAGTCAATTGGCCTAGGAGGTGGGGTCCGAATAATTGCAGCGTAGGGCGTAAGTGTTTCTTTTTTTTTGCAAAACTGACCAGGTGCAACTTGGTCTCTAGGGTAATTCGGCCTCCGGACGATGTGGCGAAGTCGAATCGCCATTCGGAACCTCCGCAATGTCCGAACGACAAAACACTTTGGTTTCTACATGGTCGAAGCGGGCGGCAGCGGTGTGATAAGTTCTCCCGGCCGGATGTTGGATTTTTTTGGACCTTATCGAGCGGGGGGGCCCTTGAGCAGAAGGATTCAGCGGCCGGATGGGGGCAGAGATCCGGGAGTGTGGTCTTTAGCGTCACGGCCCCCGTGGCGCCGCGGAGAAAGGCTACCTCGGGGAAACTTTTTTGGGGCTCGCCTCTTACTTTTGTTGGACTCTCCCCCTCTAATGGGCGGCCTTGCAAGGTCCTGGCCTTGTTTGACTTGGGCAAGTGTGCCATTTCTTCGGTGGGCTAACAACAAGGCTGCCGGGACCGTTCTAATGCAAACACACTTTGATCTAAAACTTGTCGGAAATTTTGAAAAGCGGCATGTATGTTGGCGATGACTTAAAAATCTTGACGACAAAAATCAGAGTTTAATTTAGTTACTATGCATCAATTCAATTTATGAATGTCTTGCCCTCGCACCAAAAGGCGCCCTTTACTTCTAAGCGCCACAGCGGGAGGAGTACAGATCCAAACTCCATTCGTGGGTTCCCTTGCCCAGCGTTCTCAAGCGCATCTTATCGGCCAAGTCCCAAGTGCAAAGACCAAAAGCTTGGGCACCCAAAAGCGCAAACCCTGCTAGAACACGGCAACTCATAGGGTTTACGTTTGGAGGCTCTATCCTTGTCCGATTTGACTAGGACCTTGCGCCAGTGTCTTGGCGTGAGGGGGTGTTGGCCAGAGCGCGAACCCTAAAACCATCCGACTTGCCCCAAAAGTCCTCTCCGAAGGCCTGGCGGCCGGACGGGCAACTTCCCTCTCTCGGAATCGTGATTCGCTCACGCCAATGGACTCGGAGCGTCGACACGTGCCACAGGGACCAAGTTTCGTGGCGAGAAGACCACCCTTCTCGAGGAAGCGTCAAACTATCTCATGTCCAACACACTTTCGTAGTCAATTGGCCTAGGAGGTGGTCGGGAAAATCTTTGCAACGTAGGGCGTAAGTGTTTCTTTCTTTTTGCAAACTGGACCGTGAAACTTGGTCTCTAGGTCATTTCGGCCTCCCGGGACGATGTGAAGTCGAATCGCCATTCTGGAGCCTCGCGAATATGCGAGCGACAAAACACTTTGGTTTCTACACGGTCGGCCACGGGGCGCCAGCGGTTTGATAAGTTCTCGGGGCCGGATGTTGGATTTTTGGACCTTACTCGAGACGGGCCCTTGAGCGAAGGATTCAGCGGTCGGATAGGGGCAAGAGATCCAGGAGTGTGGTCTTTAAGCGTCACGGCCCCCGGGGAGCGCTGCCAAGAAAGGCTGCCTCGAAACTTTGGGGGCTCGCCTCACGGGTCCCGGACTCTCCCTCTAATGAGGTGACCTTGCAGGTCACAGCCTTG